>MUZC01000495.1:337030-359801 GCA_002072015.1 Radix auricularia
ATATTCTCTGCTCTAGATTTGTTCTTGGATTTTAACTTTGATGTAGTAATCTCTTTTATATATTCTCTGCTCTAGATTTGTTCTTGGATTTTAACTTTGATGTAGTAATCTCTTTTATATATTCTCTGCTCTAGATTTGTTCTTGGATTTTAACTTTGATGTAGTAATCTCTTTTATATATTCTCTGCTCTAGATTTGTTCTTGGATTTTAACTTTGATTGCTTGAAATACAACTTTGATGTAGTAATCTCTTTTATATATTCTCTGCTCTAGATTTGTTCTTGGATTTTAACTTTGATGTAGTAATCTCTTTTATATATTCTCTGCTCTAGATTTGTTCTTGGATTTTAACTTTGATTGCTTGAAATACAACTTTGATGTAGTAATCTCTTTTATATATTCTCTGCTCTAGATTTGTTCTTGGATTTTAAATTTGATGTAGTAATCTCTTTTATATATTGTCTGCTCTAGATTTGTTCTTGGATTTTAACTTTGATGTAGTAATCTCTTTTATATATTCTCTGCTCTAGATTTGTTCTTGGATTTTAACTTTATGTAGTAATCTCTTTTATATATTCTCTGCTCTAGATTTGTTCTTGGATTTTAACTTTGATGTAGTAATCTCTTTTATATGTTCTCTGCTCTAAATTTGTTCTTGGATTTTAACTTTGATTGCTTGAAATACAACTTTGATGTAGTAATCTCTTTTATATATTTTCTGCTCTAGATTTGTTCTTGGATTTTAACTTTGATTGCTTGAAATACAACTTTGATGTAGTAATCTCTTTTATATATTCTCTGCTCTAGATTTGTTCTTGGATTTTAACTTTGTTTGCTTGAAATACAACTTTGATGTAGTAATCTGTTCACTTTGGCTGTCGTTGATATAGACAGTTCCTAGATTTTATGTTTTATTTTTTTGTAGTTTTTGTGAAAACAATAAAATATAATTTGAAATGATAAATTTGAGTGCTGTCCTTGATGAATGTTGACACACTGGTTTAGAACAAAAAGTTAGTGTGTCTGTACTTGATGAATGTTGACACACTGGTTTAGAACAAAACGTTAGTGTGTCTGTACTTGATGAATGTTGACAAACTGGTTTAGAACAAAAAGTTAGTGTATCTGCACTTGATTCTGAGTTACAGAAACATTTATCATTATCCTACCTTGGGTGCATACGTTAGACCAAGTTAACATTGAAGCCACCTGCCATTCCAATATTAACTCAAGTGTCTCACCTTTTCCAGTTTCCTTATCTGCATGTTTGATCAGAGCTTGTGATGAGATCTCAGAACTGGTCCACTGTCTACACACACGCCTGGACCCCAACACATCACACGAGCCGCGGCTGCCCCAGTTCTTGGCTTCCACTTTCAGAAATATCATCATAGGTAATCAAGCTGGCAACTTCGAAGTTTAGACATTGTAAAAATGTTAAGCTAAAACTTGTCAACATCCAAATCAATTTGGCTAATAACAATACTGACCTCTGACCCTGACAACCATCTTATTTATTTCCTCCTGTTAGCTGTGGCCAGACTACCAGCAGTAAACACCTATGCCCGTACCCCTCCCTTAGTTATACTGACCTCTGGCCCTGACAACCATCTTTATTTATTTTCTCCTGTTAGCTGTGGCCAGGCTGCCAGCAGTAAACACCTATGCTCGTACCCCTCCCTTAGTTTGGAGGCTTGGTTGGTCTCCTACACCTATAGGAGAGCTGCGTACCTGTCTGCCTCCCTTACCTGTGGAGTACCTGCAGGAGAAAGATGTTCTCAAGGAGTTTGTCACAAGGATCAGCTCATTGGGTATAAAATAAACTGGCATCTGCCAGTCATAAATTGACTTTTTAACATACGCTCTAAATGCACTTAAATATTGTCAATTAAGAAACACTGAACTTTTTTTTATTTTGACACATCTACAAAAATGCTTGAATTTATTTGCCATATAATATCTGTTTATCACCGGATGTAAATTTTTAAATTAAAAAAATTGAAACTTTAAATGTCCTGACCATCAGGTTGGGTCAACCGTCAACAGTTTGAGGAGAGCTGGATGAGTTTACTTGGCGTGTTGAATCCAGTCTCTCACACAGGCCACGACCTGTCGGCTGAGGTAAAACAGTTTATTCATCTTGATCAACTCACTTATTCAATTAACTCTCTCATTAACCCCTTTGACAGCATTCAGTAATTAGGAAATAATATTGAAAAGAACTACAAATATATTTCTCAATAAAAACTAGCTGAAAATGACCAATTTTAATCATAATATAGTGTATAATAGGTGAAGGTCCAAGCCTGACAACAGCTTAGGTAGAAAGAAATCAGTAAAACTAGGCGTAAACAAACCTGAACATCACTACAAATATAATAATTAGAGGTAAAAAAAAAGACTTTTTAAAAACCTCCTTTTTATAATTGGACTAAAATGAAGAAAATGATTTAAAACTTTTAAGCTCAAGTATTTTGATTTAATGTGACTAAAGACGTTTGACGGGCACTTATCACGTGTTTGGTATAAATATTTGTGTTTTATAATTTAGAAGGAAAAGGAGAGATCTGAGTGAACTGCAGATGTAAAACCTCATAAGCATCCGCCCTACGTTTTTAGTTATATTAATTATTATTTAATCAAAGTACTTGAACTTCTTTTTAGTCCACTCATAAAACGTGGTTTATAAAAATCTTTTTTTACCTCCATTTATTTTATTTTTTTAAGCCCACTTATAAAAACTTGTTTTTTAAAAAATCTGTTATTTAACACTCATTATTTTTATACCAAACACCTCATAAGCGCCCGCCCACCTTTTTTTTAGGCATATTAAATCAAAGTGCTTGAACTTAAAAGTTAAAAATTATTTTCTTCTTTTTAGTCCACTATTTTTATACCAAACACCACATCAGCCCCTGCTCAAAGTTTTAATACCACAGGGATGTGGTCACTGGGTGAACTCTGGTGGCACATGGATGTCAACAATAGCAGATGGATACAGATGCTATATAGAGATAAACTAAAAATGTACTAATTTAATTACAGTACATTCGATAAATCTGAAATTTTGATACAATGCATTGTCACCGAAGATCTATTTGCGGCAAAATGTTGATATCTCTAGGACCATCAGAAGTGGTTTAATTTTATGTTGGAAAATTTGAAATTTTGTAAACAGGAGGGAAAAAGTCTGGGAACCATGGCTCACAACCCAGATGTGGCTCTATTAATGGCTGCATCTGGCGCTTAGACAAATGTTCCATCATTTAAAAATAAACATTTATTCAGATTCCTTTGTTCTACATATTAATTGAATATAAAAAAAAACCAGAATAACCATTTAATTAAAAAGAATTCAGAGACATAATTATAGTACTTTTAGTGTTGAAATTACACAAGTGCACACATTTACTTGAAGTTTTAGTTTTAAACATAATTTATAGCTCTAACACAGTTACTTTTCCAAATATGTGGTGTTTATGGCTCTCTCAGACAAAAAGTTTCCCCACCCCTGGTCTATGACATGTCCACCCCTGGTCTATGACATGCCTATTTAATGCAGCTGGGTTTTTATACGTTGTCTGTTTGCTGAAGAGGGAATTTTGTGACATGTTTTTGTTTTGTTGCATTCTTCTTTCACGTTTTTTGTGTACCTAGTTTTACCTACAAGATTATTGGAAGTTACAAATAATTTTGTATGGCTGACCAAGTATTGTATTTTTATGTACTCAATAAATAATTTGAAGGGAATTTTCGTGTGTGTCCAGTAACAAAGAAATTGAAAGATATTTAATGAATCTGATGGTTCATGTGTCCACCAGGAGGAGATAGAACAAGCTCAAGGCATGGTCATTGCAGTGAAAGCCATCACTTCACTTCTGCTACAGTCTTCACTGGTGCCTCATGCAGGGAACCCTTCTAACAGCTACTACGAGACCAGGCCAAGAGACAAACCCCTTGCTTTCTTACACACCAGGTAAATACCAGGGCTTATTTATACATGCTCCAGCAATGTTGGTTATACACCTGCATTCAAAATGGCAGTTAATGAACTCAATGAAAACAATGCTAATATTTTCAAAATCATTATACGAATAACTTTTTAATGTCATGGAAAAATATGATTAAAAAATTTACTTTGGTAATTTTGGTTTACAGAGCACACACATTTACTTATGTTTTCAGTAATTGCTTATAAAATTACATGTAGGAACTTCCTGTCTTAATAGGTGCTGGTAGATTATTATTTCAATATATCATCAATCCCTTTAGGGGAAATGATATAAATGATATTGTGAGTTAAAGAATTAAATGAATGTTGTTCTTGTCTCCCCAAAGGTGTGGTAAAAAGTTGTCAGTGATCAGAGGTCTCATTGAGAAAGAGATTATCAACTTGTGTGCTGCCAGGTAAGTCATTCATTGTTCAAATATAGGGCACTCTTTACATTTCTTGTATACATTACTGATAGTGGGAACAAGGAGAAATGTTAATTTAACATATAATTAAACCAGTTTTTTTTTTTTTCTTATTAAAAGTTATTAAAATGTTTTATAGAAAGTCTTTAGTTTTCAGCCATGATCCACAAGCCTTTTGGGTATTTACTAGGGAAATTAACGACTAATTAATTGTTAATTTTGTCAAAAGTTAACAATTTAATTTTAATTAATCGTTAACATCCCTAGTATTTACTTTATGAATGTATTGTGAAAAAGTGAATATTATTTAGTTGTTTTTGTTAATGTGAAGGTGGTATGATGAAATCACAAGCTTGTGTGTTTACTTAAATAAACTTAGCTGTTTCCTTAACACTCAACTCACCCTTATCTACAATTGATGACCCAAGGAAAAACTCTGCAACCTGTAGGGTGTCGGTTTAGCTAGAATTTTATGCAGGACAACAATTCTGAAATAGGGTTTTCTTGCTTTTAGATGAAATTCGATGCTAACATTTTTTTTGCTGTAGGTTCCACTGAGCATTGAGCTTGTATAACACAGCTATCAAACAAATCAACTTCAAAAAGAAGTGGAGCTGGTTTTTATGTTCTTGAGAGTCTTGTCATATCTGACTTTTCTTCTCTTAGTTGTTCCCAACAGTAAATCAACACTCTCATCATAGCAGTCTTTCATGTATAAAATGTTAACAATTCTGTTGACAGGCCTGACCGCCTGGTACCACAAGCTTACAGTGGCAGTCCATCTGACAAGTCCAGTCCAAATTTATTTGATGGCAACCTGGAGAGGGAGCTGGGTGTGGAGGAGTTTAGTTTGGGGCAGGTAGGTCAACTTGATTGGTCAATCTGGGTGTTTGACATGGTCTGGCGGTAGGTCAACTTGATAGGTCATCCTGGGTGTTGTGAGATGTTTGATGTAGTCTAGCGGTAGGTCAACTTGATAGGTCAACCTGGGTGTTTGACATGGTCGGGTGGTAGGTCAACTTGATAGGTCAATCTGGGTGTTTGACGTGGTCTGACGGTAGGTCAACTTGATAGGTCATCCTGGGTGTTGTGAGATGTTTGATGTAGTCTAGTGGTAGGTCAACTTGATAGGTCAACCTGGGTGTTTGACATGGTCGGGTGGTAGGTCAACTTGATAGGTCAACCTGGGTGTTGTTGTGAGATGTTTGACGTAGTCTAGCGGTAGGTTAACTTTATAGGTCAACCTGGGTGTTTGACATGGTCAGGTGGTAGGTCAACTTGATAGGTCAACCTGGGTGTTGTTGTGAGATGTTTGACTTAGCCTAGCGGTAGGTCAACTTGATAGGTCAACCTGGGTGTTTGAATTGATCTGGTGGTAGGTCAACTTGAAAGGTCAGCCTGGGTGTTTGACGTAGTCTGGTGGTAGGTCAACTAGATAGGGTCAACCTGGGTGTTGTTTTAAGATGTTTGACATGGTAGGATGAGAGCCTACACTCATTGGTCAATAATTTCTGATTTCTCACTTACAGCTTGTGGTGTTTATCTGTTATGTATTTTCAAATAATAAACTTATCATATACTTTTTACTGCATCCTTACTTTTTTCTCTCTTTTATTTGCACTTGTATTTAAATATTGCTACATGGATAGACTAATTGTACAACTTATATCTTTTATTGTATGAAACATAACAAATTTAATGTTAAAAAATTATCAATTTTATATTCCCTTCAATAAATATTCAAGTTTATTAAGCACTGAGAACCCATATAGCCCTGAAAATGGGCATTGAAATTCATGACAAAGATTTAAAACACTAAATATGCACTCATAATTTGTATAGACTTATACAAGTTAGAGCAGCAAGTAAGTTAACTATTTACAACATATTCCTCCTAGATATCCATTGAGTCAACATGGTCTTTAGTGGGCAGCCTGGACACAAATCTGTCCAACTCAGACACAACTGATTCTCTGGACAGTACAGCTGGTCGTGGTGACACGGCAGCCACCTCTCCATCATCTGCCTCCTCATCCAGCGGCGGCAGGCTCTCCACGGCCCGGTCAGTTCACCACTGTGGCCTTGACATTCATTCCTGTTTACAGTTCCTGCTGGAGTTATATGGAGCCTGGCTGCATATAGACAACAACCCTAAACCTCCTCTCATGCTGCTCAACTCTGTGGTCAAATCTGTAAGTTATAAAACCCTAAATCTCATACTGGTCAAATCTGTAAGTTATACAACCCTTAACATCATACTGGTCAAATCTGTAAGTTATAAAACCCTAAATCTCATACTGGTCAAATCTGTAAGTTATAAAACCCTAAATCTCATTCTGGTCAAATCTGTAAGTTATAAAACCCTAAATCTCATACTGGTCAAATCTGTAAGTTATAAAACCCTTAACATCATACTGGTCAAATCTGTAAGTTATACAACCCTTAACATTATACTGGTCATATCTGTAAGTTATACAACCCTAAATCTCATACTGGTCAAATCTGTAAGTTATACAACCCTAAATCTCATACTGGTCAAATCTGTAAGTTATACAACCCTAAATCTCTTACATGTTGATCAAATCTGTAAGTTATAAAACCCTTAATATCTTACATGTTGGTCAAATCTGTAAGTTATATCATTATTTAAACTGTAATTGGTTACATTTTTTCTGATATTAAAACTTTCAATGTATTTTCTCTTAATTCTCTCAAGTAGCTGAAGAAAGCAGATATTTTTTGTTTACATTTGTGAACAAATTACAAAAGAAAATCAAGTCATTGAATAGGGTATGAGTGAGCCTAAAATAGCTGCAAGAAATTAACAAACTTATCGGCAAAAAGCCTACCTCAACAAACAAAATAAAGTACAAAAATAAAGAAAAAACCTTTCTGTTGTGTGTAGTCCAAGAAAACATCAACCAGAAGGAGATACATTTGTTGGTTTTTTTTGCTTTGTCTTTTGCAGGCCTCTTTAAATACATTTTATTATACCTAGCCTATCAGTCCCAGCCCACTTGATCACCTAAACCAATCAATTTATATGATTATTGTCATTGTTAGATGGTCAGTCCCAGCCCACTTGATCACCTAAACCAAATCAGTCAATTTATATGATTATTGTCATTGTTAGATGGTCAGTCCCAGCCCACTTGATCTACTAAACCAAATCAGTCAATTTATATGATTATTGTCAATGTTAGATGGTCAGTCCCAGCCCACTTGATCACCTAAACCAATCAATTTATATGATTATTGTCATTGTTAGATGGTCAGTCCCAGCCCACTTGATCTACTGAAAATCCTACATGTGGAAGAAAATCAGCAGTCCCTAGCCTGCGCTCTTCATGGGGCTTCCCGGAAAATCCCCTCAGCTCTCTGGCCCCCTAAGGGACGTAAAAGCTGAGGAGCCCACCCCCCCGGAGCGGTCGCTGCTACAAGCGGCCGCCTGGACGTCCAGGACACTAGGTCGAAAACGCCTCCCACTTAGTGAGCCTCCAGGTGGAATTCCCTACTATGACTCGCTATCAACATAGTATCACTTTGGCGCCACCCCGGCAAAGCTTACGAGTCTCAATGGTTAGGACCGCCGCAAAGCGGGGGATCATCAATGCCCTACCTAGGGTTTAACCCCCACCGGAAGGTTTCCTCAGAGCTGGTGGCCAAAAGCATTTCCTAGCGGTACCTTTTGCTAATCCGTACTGGCGCTCCTGGCCCTAAACCGACACTGCTCAGTGGCGTTGCGGGGGACGAAACGGTCGCTTCGGAGTAACCCGACCCTCAACGGGTACTTTGGTTTTCATTATCGGCATTGCATCTAAATGCTTTTCCTAAAATTCGTACAGCGACTACTTGATCAACTAAACCATTCAATTTGTATGATTATTGTCATTGTTAGATGGTCAGTCCCAGCCTACTTGATCTACTAAACCAAATTAGTCAATTTGTATGATTATTGTCATTGTTAGATGGTGTGCCTCTCGGACTTATTCATGGAGCGGGAACAGTTTGAGTTTATGCAGGACATCCTCCTGGACCTCCTCAAGGGTCATCCTGTGGAAGATGAACTCATCACTCAATATCTCATAGTTGGCATGTGTAAGGCCACTGCTATTGTTGGCACGGTAAATATCAAATTTTTATTTTATTACCTGTATAACATCAATATCTCATAGTTGGCATGTGTAAGGCCACGGCTATTGTTGGCAAGGTAAATATCAAATCTTTATTCTATTACCTGTATAACATCAATATCTCATAGTTGGCATGTCTAGGGCCACGGCTATTGTTGGCACAGTAAATATCAAATTTTTGGGGCATGGTGGGAAAGAATTATTTTGTGATTGGCTGTTGTACCGAGTGTCATGTGTTTGAATCTGGGAAGACGAGATTGTTCCTGTGGCTAAGGGTGTCCCTGAGTCCACCGAGCTCTGATTGGCATATGACATTAGTTAGGGTAAAGTAAAGACAGCTGGGCATTTTGCTAGCCACACAATCCTTTTGAACACAGCTGCTACAGTAACTTGTGAATGCTGCTTCCCTTGCCCCATAGGCCAAAATGGTCTGAAAAGGGAACTTTTCTAGTTTTACTTTATAACATACATTTTCTATGACAGAAGTCTGTAGCCCATAGTAAATAGCTAATAGTCAATAGTTAATCCTTGCAGTTAACCATGCATTACTAACTGAGTTTGTTTTGTGTCTGCTTGCTAACTTTGTGCACTCAGGAAGCACTGATTAGTGAGCGTGTGGTCAAGCTGATCGAGTCTGGACTAAAGAGCACCCACCTCCCCACCAAGATCTCATCTCTCCATGGGGCCCTGTACCTACTGGAGGGAGGACCCTCAGAACTCAACACAAGCCTGCTGCCCATCCTGACAGACTTTCTCTCAAAACACCTGGCCATTGTCATATCACAGTAAGGACATCAAATGATAACAAGCAATCTTTAACTCTTTAACTCTTAATTACTGGACTTAGATCATTAACATTTACAGAAAAGTACATCCAACATTTTTTTAATAAAAAAAGACTGTTTATTATTGGATTTTTTTCATGTTCAAACATTAACGAAAATTAAAACTGAAATAAAATTTAATTCATGTTTTTAAATTTTCCCTTATACTTACAGAACTTTAAATTTTGTTGCACTTAACTACAAAACTTAATCTTTAAAATTATAAAATAAATACATCTATCTTTTTTTATTCCTGAAAGATCGTGCATCATTAGTCAACAGTTTGTCATCACAATGTGGGCAGTGGCTTTCTACATTATAGAAAACTTTAGTAATGAACTCAAAGATTCAGATTTCACTTCAAAAACAATTCAGGTATTAACATAAAATAAATCCTGAAAATTAAAAAAAAAAAAAAAAAAGGTTTGTACGATTGGGTCTCCTAATTGTTTTATGTATTGAGTGTAGATAATGTATGTTTAATGAAAGAACTAAATGCCATAGGTAAAATGATTTGTCCCTTGTTCCTCGTGATGCAATGTTTAATGAGAGAACTAAATGCCATAGATAAAATGATTTGTCCCTTGTTCCCCGTGGTGCAATGTTTAATGAGAGAACTAAATGCCATAGGTAAAATGATTTGTCCCTTGTTCCTCGTGGTGCAATGTTTAATGAGAGAACTAAATGCCATAGGAAAAATGATTTGTCCCTTGTTCCTCGTGGTGCAATGTTTAATGAGAGAACTAAATGCCATAGATAAAATGATTTTGTCCCTTGTTCCTCGTGGTGCAATGTTTAATGAGAGAACTAAATGCCATAGATAAAATGATTTGTCCCTTGTTCCTCAGCTTGTAGTGCAAACAGCTTCAGGAAATGAAGAAAACGTTTCTACTTCAGTTTTCTTGACTGTCATGAAAGGCACAGAGAGGCTATTGTTGATAGATGTGCTAACGCAGAGTGATACAGAAACTATCATTAAACTTAGCATGGACAGGTGAGTGCTGTCATGAAAGGACAGGTGAGTGCTGTCATGAAATGACAGGTGAGTGCTGTCATGAAAGGGCAGGTGAGTGCTGTCATGAAAGGACAGGTGGGTGCTGTCATGAAATGACAGGTGAGTGCTGTCATGAAAGGACAGGTGGGTGCTGTCATGAAAGGACAGGTGGGTGCTGTCATGAAAGGGCAGGTTAGTGCTGTCATGAAAGGACAGGTGAGTACCATCATGAAAGGACAGGTGAGTACCGTCATGAAAGGACAGGTGAGTACTGTCATGAAAGGACAGGTGGGTGCTGTCATGAAAGGACAGGTGGGTGCTGTCATGAAAGGACAGGTGGGTGCTGTCATGAAAGGACAGGTGAGTGCTGTCATGAAAGGACAGGTGAGTGCTGTCATGAAAGGACAGGTGAGTGCTGTCATGAAAGGACTGGTGAGTGCTGTCATGAAAGGACAGGTGAGTGCTGTCATGAAAGGACAGGTGAGTGCTGTCATAAAAGGACGGTTGAGTGCTCGTACTGCAACAATTGGTTTCACCAGTCAATTGTAATGGTATACCTGTAGCCATGAGAGGTAAAATATGTATATCTAATCATAATATGAAAATATTAGTAATTTATAAGAACATACTCAGTTATCTGTAGTCATAGTATAGAAATATCTTTAGTCATAATATAGAAATATCTGTAGTCATGAAATAGAAATATCTGTAGTCATAAAATAGAAATATATGTAGTCATAGAATAGAAATACCTGTAGTAATTTTTTGTTAGTATTAAGATGGTAACAATATCTACAACAATACATATGTTTAATTAGTGGCAAAACATTTCAATATTTGTCAGTGTCATTAACAAACAAAAATTTTCCTTTTGTCAGTGTCATCAATAAACACAAATCCTCTTTTTGTCAGTGTCATCAACAAACACAAATCCACTTTTTGTCAGTGTCATCAACAAACACAAATCCTCTTTTTGTCAGTGTCATTAACAAACACAAATCCTCTTTTTGTCAGTGTCATCAACAAACACAAATCCTCTTTTTGTCAGTGACATCAACAAACACAAATCCTCTTTTTGTCAGTGTCATCAACAAACACAAATCCTCTTTTTGTCAGTGACATCAACAAACACAAATCCTCCTGTTGTCAGTGTCATCAACAAACACAAATCCTCTTTTTGTCAGTGACATCAACAACCACAAATTTTCCATTTGTCAGTGTCATCAACAAACACAAATCCTCCTGTTGTCAGTGTCATCAACAAACACAAATCCTGTTTTTGTCAGTGTCGTCAACAAACACAAATTTGCCTTTTGTCAGTGTCATCAACAAACACAAATCCTCCTGTTGTCAGTGTCATCAACAAACACAAATCCTCCTTTTGTCAGTGTCATCAACAAACACAAATCCTCCTTTTGTCAGTGTCATCAACAAACACAAATCCTCCTGTTGTCAGTGACATTAACAAACACAGATCCTCTTTTTGTCAGTGTCATCAACAAACACAAATTTTCCTTTTGTCAGTTTCATCAACAAACACAAATTTTTATTTTGTCAGTGGCATCAACAAGCACAAATCCTCTTTTTTTGTCAGTGACATCAACAAACACAAATCCTCCTGTTGTCAGTGTCATCAACAAACACAAATCCTCTTTTTGTCAGTGACATCAACAAACACAAATTTTCCTTTTGTCAGTGTCATCAACAAACACAAATCCTCCTGTTGTCAGTGTCATCAACAAACACAAATCCTGTTTTTGTCAGTGTCGTCAACAAACACAAATTTTCTGTTTGTCAGTGTCATCAACAAACACAAATTTGCCTTTTGTCAGTGTCATCAACAAACACAAATCCTCCTGTTGTCAGTGTCATCAACAAACACAAATCCTCTTTTTGTCAGTGTCATCAACAAACACAGATCCTCTTTTTGTCAGTGTCATCAACAAACACAAATTTTCCTTTTGTCAGTTTCATCAACAAACACAAATTTTTATTTTGTCAGTGGCATCAACAAGCACAAATCCTCTTATTTGTCGGTGTCATCAACAAACACAAATTTTCCTTTTGTCAGTGTCATCAACAAACACAAATTTTCTTTTTGTCACTGTCATCAACAAACACAAATCCTCTTTTTGTCAGTGTCATCAACAAACACAAATCCTCTTTTTGTCAGTGACATCAACAAACACGAATCCGCTTTTTGTCATTGTCATCAACAAACACAAATTTTCTTTTTGTCAGTGTCATCAACAAACACAAATCCTCTTTTTGTCAGAATCATCAACAAACACAAATTTTCCTTTTGTCAGTGTCATCAACAAACACAAATCCTCCTGTTGTTTGTGTCATTAACAAACACAAATCCTCCTTTTTGTCAGTGTCATCAACAAACACAAATCCTATTTTTGTCAGTGTCATCAACAAACACAAATCCTTCTTTTGTCAGTGTCATCAACAAACACAAATCCTCCTTTTGTCAGTGTCATCAACAAACACAAATCCTCCTGTTGTCAGTGTCATCAACAAACACAAATCCTGTTTTTGTCAGTGTCGTCAACAAACACAAATTTTCCGTTTGTCAGTGTCATCAACAAACACAAATTTGCCTTTTGTCAGTGTCATCAACAAACACAAATCCTCCTGTTGTCAGTGTCATCAACAAACACAAATCCTCCTTTTGTCAGTGTCATCAACAAAAACAAATCCTCTTTTTGTCAGTGTCATCAACAAACACAGATCCTCTTTTTGTCAGTGTCATCAACAAACACAAATCCTTCTTTTGTCAGTGTCATCAACAAACACAAATCCTCCTGTTGTCAGTGACATCAACAAACATGAATCTCCCTTCCCACCTGTAATTATACAACAGTCAAAAAAGATTGTATTCGTGTCCATTAAAACATTTTCAGAACCACTGTAAAAAGATTTCATTGAAAGTTTTTTGTTAATGTTCTCAATGTAAATCTGTCCCCACAGTTCTCAGTACTGTAGCAATAAAAGAATACTTGTTGATCCCCTAAAATAAACTTTGACTTCTCTTGTAGGTTGTGTCTACCAAATCCACAGAGGGCGCTGGCCGCACTAGGCCTCATGTTTACTTGCATGTATTCAGGTGAGTTTCTACCTGTGCCTGTTGTTATAAGTTAAACTAAATTAGAAGACTTATATTTAAGTGTCAGCAAAGGGGATAAATATCAACTAAATTAAAAGACTTATATGCGTGACACACACAAAAACTGACATTTTTTAAATTCATACATACAGGAGGACAGCATCTAAAGAATGTAATTTTTAAAAAATTATTTTCCATCAAAGTTTCTTAAATGACATAGGAAAAGGTTTCAATTACTATGAAGACACATTTTTTTGTTTCAATTACTCTTGGTTTTATTGGATTATTAAAAGTTTCCTGTTTTTTGTGTGTCCCCCTATATAAGTGTTGTTCTGTCGACTAATGGGAATTAGTTATAACAGTAAGGAAAGAAGGGAATTTTAAGAAAAGACAATAGTCATGAACTTTGTTCAGAAGAATTAGAGATGTAAATATCTCTTAAATTAGGATCAATTGTATTTATTCTAATTGTACTTTTTACAAAAATGGTTTATAGTAGGGCTGCAGAAATTAACGATTAATTTTTTGATTAATAATTTAAAAAAATGTATCTATTAAATATTGATTAAAATAAATTTAATATATAAAAATCTTATTAAAATGTAAGAAAATATTTATAATATTTTTTTTCAACTTAAAAAAAAAATTATTAATAATATAAAAACTCAGATTACAAGATATGTATCGCTTAGGAACATATTACAACAGTCCATAGCAGTTTGAAAAGTTCAAAATATTATTTTTCTATGTCTTTGAGACAGAAGAAATAGCTAAATTAAAAAAAAAATGTAAATTACCTGTTTTTGTTACCTCCCTTGAGACATATGGCTTTAATGGAGATTAACGATTAATTCATCAAAGTAATCGTTAATTTTTCAAAAGTTAACGATTAAATTTAAATTAATCCTTACCAGCCCTAGTTTTTAGTATTCCATTGCTATTTTAAAAATTTCAAATTTATTATGTTGTTCATTTATGATAATTTCTTTTAAAAAATGTCAAAATGATCAATATTTTTCTGGACCAAATTGGAAACAGGTAAATCAACTGACCAGTACAGTCCGCAGCCAAGAGAAGAACAGATTTTTGTAGACAGTGGCTTTCAGCTGCTTCATCAGGATCCTGATTCTCTCATTCTAGCAATGGAGAGGGTGACTGTTCTGTTTGACAGGTGCATGACCTATTTAGTTGTAGGAGTATAACCTATTTATTTGTAGGTGTATGACCTATTTAGTGGTAGGTGTATGACCTATTTAGTTGTAGGTGTATGACCTATTTAGTTGTAGGTGTATGACCTATTTAGTTGTAGGTGTATGACCTATTTAGTTGTAGGCGTATGACCTATTTAGTTGTAGGTGTATGAGACCTATTTAGTTGTAGGTGTATGACCTATTTAGTGGTAGGTGTATGACCTATTTAGTTGTAGGTATATGACCTATTTAGCTTTAGGTGTATGACCTATTTAGTTGTAGGTGTATGACCTATTTAGTTGTAGGGGTTCTGTTTGACAGTTGCATGACCTGTATAGTTGTAGGTGTATGGCAGTTAGGTCAGACAGGTAATATTAACATGCATGTACCAGCCTGCTCAGACAGGTAGTGAGATTGGTTGGTCCTAATCTGACCAAGATTCTATCCTGTGAGTTAAATTAACCATGATTATATCCTGTGATCTAATCTCTTCATAATTAAAATTCTCTGTTTCTACTGTGACCCTGCTTACATCCTGTGAACCAAACTGTCCATGCTTGTATAATCCCTAGAATCATGAGGGGCTACCCACATGAACCAAACTGTCCATGCTTGTATAATCCCTAGAATCAAGAAAGGCTACCCATATAAAGCTAGAGTGATCACAAGACTGCTTCCCGCCTTCCTGGCTGATTTTTTTCCTGCTCAAGATATTATGAATAAAGTCATAGGGGAGTTTCTATCGGCACATCAACCTTACCCGTACCTCATAGCAAAGGTCGTCTTTCAGGTAATATCAACCTTACCCATACCTCATAGCATAGGTCATCTTTCAGGTAATATCAACCTTACCCATACCTCATAGCATAGGTCGTCTTTCAGGTAATATCAACCTTACCCATACCTCATAGCATAGGTCGTCTTCAGGTAATATTAATTACTAGATTCCAATTTTTCTTACGAAACCTCTTTCAAAGCCTCTAAAATTTACATTTGATCCCAAATGTAAGAAAAATGTGTCTCTTCTGAACTATAATCAAATTTGCAGCAGAAAAAAATAAATTCACATTTAAAATATAATAACAAAATGATCTCAACAATTTTCTGAAAAGCTAAATCAAAAGTTACCCAAATGGCTGAAAAGACTGGAAAAAATTGCTGAAGCATTCCACAGGTCATTTAATCCATCTATATTGATAGAAAGTTTAAAGATTTACCTTCACTTTGTTAGGAAATAGCGATTTTAATCATAAATGGCAATTTTCTGTCTGTTCTGCCCGGTGCTTGATAATGATTGGTCCCTCAAACTCCTATAGATTCCTACAGCCAAACACTTGCGGAGAAAAATTAAAAAATAATTTACATATTGAACAAATTTACGCTGCAGTTAAAAACTAGTTATTTTTGGTGCAGTTTTTATTCAAAGACTTTATTTTTAGGGGTACACATTGGGATTTATAGTCAACAAGTTTGTTTTTACAGGTTATTTATTATAACTATAATGAATAGTATTTTGACGTGATACACATTTGTGGCCAGTGGAGACAACGGTTGGAGGGGAGGTACAACATGCCACCGAAACGACAGCGGAAAGCCCTTGGATGGGCTTTGTTGCTCGTTATAAGTATTTAATGAATATTTTTTAGTGTAGACATTTTCTGACTGTCTTAATGCTTTATTTGTTTGTCTAGGTCTTCACCAATCTCCATCAACAAAAACAACAAGGACTGGTCAAGGAGTGGGTCATGTTGAGTTTGTCCAACTTTACCCAGAGGTCACCAGTAGCCATGGCCATGTGGAGTCTCACGCTGTTCTTCATAAGTGCCTCCACCAATGTCTGGCTCAGGGCCCTGTATCCTTATACTCACATTACTTATCTCCCCTAAACGTGCCTCCCCCAAACGTGCATTCCCCAAACGTGCCTTCCCCAATGTTCGGCTGAGGGGCCTGTACCCTCATAATCACATTAATAGTAAGGGTCTACCGATACATCGGTTGTCTGATATATTGGCACCGATATTATGATATCGGTCATATCTGTATGGGTAGCATGTACAGTTCCCGATATTGACGTCACCGATATTTCATAATAAGTGACATTTTGAAACACATACACACACAAATATTTAGATTTATAAATATCTGGATGAATTAACATGTCCATCCCGATTCCAGTATTGAAAGTACCCAACGAGTCCTAGTATTAATATGCACTGCCAGATACAATGTCCCATGTGCTATGATATTACTTAGGTATCGGCCGACTTTCGTATACTCTGAAATACTTTTAAATAACTCGGATGCTGAGTATACCGTAATTGCTCAAATAGCAAAGATGTACGTAGAATTGCAGATGTCTAAAACATTTGTTTCGTATGGAATAACAAAATGTACCGTGTGCAGACTTGTCATTGGCAACCATTCATCCTTCAACCTGATGTTGACTCTCTTACTATTACTATTGCTTTGTTCTCATTGTTTCATTCATAAAAGGTGATCGTGTGCAAAAGTCATTTAACTATTTGTTAGAATTAATTATGAGTAAGAGTCAAAGTTGAAGGTTCAAAAGGATTTCCTAAGTTTTACATTTTTATGTAGGTTAGTTTGTTTTCTCATGAACTCGAACTTGTAAGCACATCTTCCTTTTAAGATAAATTTTACTGTTTATACAAACTTAATCACTAATTCTATATTTAAGATTGTTTTTGTTTTTATAAATAAAAAATGTTTTGATGTGTTATTTTATCCCGTAGGCATTTTAAAGGTATTAAATTTAAAAAATATCCAATCTATATTCCTGCAATGTTTCCAAGGAAAAGAATGAAACATGAAGGAAAGTGACATAAAAGAACAAACAAGAAATACGGAAGACCGTATTTGACACACAATTATAATTCAAATGAAGTTGTATGATTTGTTTCTTAATTTACGTTTGTCTGAATTAAATCAACAGCTGAACATATAAAATAATTTTGAGTGATAAATTTAAGAGTGACGTCATCAAATATGACCGTTGGTTTTTGTCCTAACAAATACTCAGATCGGAAAAAAAATATTGGTAAATATGCTTATCGGTAGACCCCTAATACCCCCACTAATAAATAATTACGAGTGATAAATTTAAAAATGATGTCATCAAATATGACTGTTGGTTTTTGTCCTAGCAAATACTCCTATGGCACCAAAAACAAATATTGGTAATTTCGGAAATGCCTGCACAAGTGGATAATAAATAATTACCAGTGAAGCATTTATGAATGACATCATCAAATATGACCGGTGTTTTTTGTCCTAACAAATACTCATATTGGCACTTGTATCAGAAAAAAATATCGGTAATGTTGGCAAAATTGCACATCGATAGACCCCTACTACAAATATAAATAATTACATGTAATAAATTTAAGAATGATGTTGTCAAATATGACCGTTGTTTTTTTCCTAACAAATACTTACACTTACATGGCAAAAAAATATCGATAATATCCGCAAAACCTGCACAAATGCATAACAAATAATTATGATTGACAAATTTAAGAATGACATCATCAAATATGACCACTGTTTTTTTTCCTAACAAATAATTCATATCAGAAAAAAAAATATCGGTATCGGCAAATAGGCATATCAGTAGACCCCTAATTAATAATCTCCCCTGAAGATGAATTGGCAGTTGATAATTGCTGTATAATATGCTGATCTCTGATGTGCTATGTCAATGAGTTATCAATTGAGAAGAAATATCTCACATGAAGTAATAGATATTTAATTGTACAATACAGCTAAACAACTTTTATCTAGTCTATAATGATAACAATAAATTTACAAAATAAACCCTTTTATTTATATATTTGGTAATATTATATTATTTTTTCTATTATTTTAATTAAACCCCATGATACATTATTAGTAGGTACATGTATGTTAAAAAAGTCAGTTGTGATACAAACCCCAATGATATATTATTATTTGTATGTTAATAAAGTCAATGATGATACAAACCCATGTTTGACAAGCTCAATGATTACCTCCCATTAGGTGAAGCCACAAAATAGAATGAGGGGAGTGATCTTTATATTTATTCCACATATTTGTCTTTTTCTTAACTGATTGAAGATTTCCTCATGTCCTTGGTCGCATGGGTTACATGGAGTCAATGGACAGGCGGCTCTTTTGTTTGTGTGCCGTTGACTTCTACTGTCAGCTGACAGACGATAGCCACAAGAGAGCCTTTCTGGCCACCTTCCAGACCATCGCTGCACCAGACTCTCCATACTCAGATCTGGTGCAGTGCCTCGCTACATTATAACCTGACAAGACAACGGACTGGCGTCTCTATGTTGTAATCTGACTGGACACAGCATTGTTTGACATTGGTCTGGCCTATCTATGTTATAACCTGACTGGACACAGGAATACTTGACAAAGGTTTGGCCTCTCTCTCTATGTAATTACCTGACTAGACACAGCATTGTTTGACTACGGTTGTAGAAAATACATTGGTAGCTTATGAGACAGCAGCTAATATCATTTGTTTATCTTCATGGTTTATGAAAACTCACTGTCCTACATTCAAGGCTGTTCTCAGTTGAACTGAATTTTTTTAGTTCTCATCAATTCAACTATTTCAATTTATGGTGATAAAAAATGTTTAGTTTCCAGAACTAAAGTAATTAGTTGTGTGTATGGCATACAACAGAGACAAGAAACCTTTCTTCTGGTGTGTCCTCAGAGGAGAATTGATTTACTCTTGACAGTGATCCTATTTTCATGTAACAAAAGGGACATAAACCATTCAAAGTGATGCTATGTTCATAACTAAAGGGACACGAACCAATGACATTAAGGTGCACATCTTGAGATATTACAAACCTATATTTGATGGTAAATCAATCATAGATATAATTATAATTCTGCTACAAGGTTGGATCTTTGCAGGAAATGAATGTACAAGACAATCGTTATTTAGACTTCTTTTTTTAAAATATGGATTTCTCGCATTAAAAAATGTAATAAAAGATCATTTACTTATTGAACTTTCTATCATTATAAATGGGTCAATATTTGTATTTCACCGCAACATTTTCCATTTTAGTTTTATCGATATAAAATAGCACTTTGCACATATCTTTTAATTATGCTCTTATGTTTTTTTTCCATTATTTTTGTTTAGATTGGTGTATAAAATTATTTCTTGGAGTCAGTAAATTATTAAAACAAAAATTTCACTGAGGAAATAACAAACAGAGACACCAATTATTATGAGATGGTGATAAAAATAACAGATGTGGTAGATGGTAAATAACATTTCTAGATGATTGGTTGACTTAATCTCCTTTAACATCTTTTATTGACTTTATTTTCTTTAACATCTTATTCTTTCTTATCTAAGAGAAACCATAGAATAACAAGCAATAAAGAAACGATTGATTCAATAAGGTCTTTTTTAAATTTACAAATGAACATCTGAAAAGTTGATTGGTTGTCAGTTGTTGGTATAATTATTTCTGCTTTTTGGACAGGTGACTTAGTTGATTTTGTGGTGAGTGCCGTGTCATTGACTTATCTTATCTTTTCTTAAATGAATGGTGTGTTCATTGTGACAGTACAATATTCACAGAATTCATATTTGATATTAATACCAGAAAAAGCACAAGTGAGCAGGTTGTCGTAAGAATTGAACAGAACAGTAGCATTGAATCAAACAAGGAACTGAGTCAACAAATTGATCTTGTTTATAACTGACCTCATCAAGACTGATCTTCAAATTTATGCATCAATTTTTTTCAGACATTTTCAATGAGCTTCAATGCAATGAAATTAAATATTATCATTTTGAATGATTTTGGTCTTTCCATGTATCACTGATATATATAACAGTGACGTTTGTGTTTAATGTTACTGACAGTTTCATATCATCTCAGCACAACAGGGCTTCATTGCTTCATCACTAATCAAGTCAATACCTAGTAATGTGACTACATTATTTGTAACTTTAGTTGTGTACATTCTGAAAATAGTCTTAGTCATTTGAAAAAATAAGAAAGATTCTCATGTAATCTGATGTAATCATGTTCTCATCTGATCTGATCATTATGTCATGTCATTAGAAGTAGGGTGAAGTGGCATTTGTGATAGTTTGCTGACGACATACATCATTGAAATGTTGGACTTTTCATGAATTTTGTATATGTTGAAGTAACCAAATTTTTTACATAACTTTGTGTTACAATATACAAGGGAAGTAACTTGTATTCTGTATGTACATTTTATGCTGACATGTTCTGATTGTCTCATCCTAACATAGGTTGAAGATGTGTCAGATGTTGTGTCAACTTTGAATTATTTAATCAATATGTTTTATCAAGCTGATGTAAGAATTTTTCAGCTTCTGTAATTTCAATTATTTTCAATTATTCTTTATTTTTCTTCAACTTGTAAATGCAAATATTGTAAACATGTATTTTTTACTCTTTAAATTTGTCAACTCCTTTTGTATGCTTGTTAAACGTACTACACAACTCAGCAGTGAATGAAGACATTTAGTATTGTTTGAGAACCATTATTTGATATGCTTTGTTTTTGTTTACCTATGAATGAACTGTTGTGTCATGTTTTTGTTTACCTGTGAATGAACTGTTGTGTGTTGTTGCCCTGACATGAGATCACATTTTATAAAGATCAATATATATATATATATATATATATATATATACGTTATTAAAACAGGGTATGTATAGGCCTGTTTTAATTACATATATTTATATATATATATATACATTATTAAAACAGGGTATGTAAAGCCTGTTTTAATTACATATATTTATTTTTTTATAAAAATCCTGCTTGCAGTCTCAGCCAAATTTTGTCCATTTACAAAGATTAGTTTGACTTCTTATTGTCTTCCTAGATTTGAAACATATTGTCAGTTAAACCCACATCCTGCTTGTTTATTTTCAGCTATCAAAGAGCCAAAAATGATTTGAACTTAAGTTAAAAAATGAAATCCCCTTAACAAAAGTAGTTATTAATGGATTATAACATTTGACCTGCAACCATCAAACACAACTTTCTTTTAGTTTCTGACAGTCACTAACATTAAAATTAAGGTGAAGGGAAGGGGTGGTAAACTGAACTCAGTGATCAATGAAACGGGCAAGATAGGCAGGGACAAGATAGACAGTGACAAGGTAGGCAGGGACAGGGTAGGCAGGGACAAGATAGGCAGGGACAAGGTGGGCAGGGACAGGGTAGGCAGGGACAAGGTAGGCAGGGACAGGTTAGGCGGGGACAAGATAGGCAGGGTCAAGATAGGTGGGTAGGCAGAGACAAGGTAGGCAGGGACAGGTAGACAGGGACAAGATAGGCAGGGTCAAGATAGGGAGGGACAAGATAGGCAGGGACAAAACAGGCAAGGACAAGGTAGGCAAGGACTAGATAGGCACAGACAAGGTAGGCAAGGACTAGATGGGCACAGACAAGGTAGGCAAGGACAAGATAGACACAGGCAAGGTGGGCGGGGACAAGATAGGCACAGACAAGGTGGGCGGGGACAAGATAGGCACAGACAAGGTGGGCGGGGACAAGATAAGCACAGACAAGGTGGGCGGGGACAAGGTAGGCACAGACAAGGTGGACGGGGAGAAGATAGGCACAGACAAGGTGGGCGGGGACAAGATAGGCAAGGACAAGGTGGGCGGGGACAAGATAGGCACAGACAAGGTGGGCGGGGACAAGATAGGCAAGGACAAGGTGGGCAGGGATAGGGTGGGCAGGGGCAAGGTAGGCAGTAACTTCTCCAAAACATGAACTCTATATATTAAGCCATCATTACTGAGACAGATATTACAAGCCATTGCTATTAAATAACTTTTAAATGATTAGAAGTTGTTCATTATCATTTGATACATGCTTATAAACTGTTCCATGGAATTGTGAAGTGCTGTGTGTGTTAAAGTCAAATTATATTTAATTTATTTAAAACACTGAAAAGTCAATAAAATCCAAACGAAGCGATGTGACTGAGGGGATCATTGGTCGGACAATTCAGTAAAATCCAAACGAAGCGATGTGACTGAGGGGATCATTGGTCGGACAAGTCA
>MUZC01000496.1:0-29857 GCA_002072015.1 Radix auricularia
TCATAATGTAAGCCATGAAAACCAAGATGCTGCTAGTTTTCAACAAACTTACTGGGATATGAATGCGCTTTTCCAGACCGTCAAGCCCACAACAGTGGCAGAGAAATTCTGTTAACATTTACAGATCTGCAAGAACATTTGCTGACTACGCAAACCAGGTGTTTATCCCTATGTGATGCAGACCCTGCAAAATATCTCCCATCGTCTAGATGTAGTGTAGGACTGTTATCGAAGTGACAGCTTAACAGCTTTCACAAGAGAGCGCCGATGACTAGAGAAGAGAAAGCGTGTGACGCCAGAGACCGTATTACCATCGCAGTGGGGAAGTTTCTTGCGGGTGGATGCGAACAAGACCCAGTTGTTCGCATTCCTAGCACGATATCTTCTTACAGTACAATCACAGAAACTTATTATTACCACTCAAGGTCCAGATGTGATCTTCAATAAACCCATTGATCACACGAATCTTTCACCATGTAATCACGAGAAAGCAGACACACAGATGATGCTTCACCTGGCCCATGCAGCTGAACATTGCCGAAGGATTCTGATTCGCACTGTCGACGCAGATGTGGTAGTTCTTTCTGTGGCTGCCATGACTCGCTGCCCTCACCAGGAATCATGGAGTGCCATGGGTACAGGAAAAGACATACGATACATTGCAGCTCATGACATAAGCAAAGTTTTAGGTGTTGTCAGAGCCCAGTGTCTGCCTTTGTTTCACAGTTTTACCGGTTGTGACACCGTCAGCTGTTTAATGGTATCGACAATAAGACAGCTTGGGAGGTCTGGAGCAAATGCGACCATGATACAGCCACATTTCAAAAGCTGTGTCGTGCTCCATTTGAACTAACAGCTATTGACATGTCAGTTCTGGAGTGTTTTGTGACGCTTTTGTATGTCAGAGGTAGCAAGTGCCATGATGTCAACAGTGCCAGGAAATACATGTTTACAAAGACTGGCCGCCAAATAGAAAACATTCCTCCAACGAGAGTGGCCTTGTTTCAGCACTGCAAACAGGCAATTTACCAAGGAGGCCATATTTGGAGCCAGGCACATGACTGACAACCAGTGCTTCCTGATCCAAGTGAGTGGGGTTGGCAGTTAATGGACAGAGAAGAGCAGCCTTTTTGGACTGTTTTGCCACAAGCATCTTTGACTTGTCGTGAACTGTTTAAATGTGCTTGCAAAAAAGAATGCAGATCCAAGCGTTGTAAGTGCAACAAAGCCGAATTAAAGTGCACTGCTTTATGCAGCTGTGTTTGTGGAGCCGAATTTTCAGCACTACATCTAGTTCAAGCATCTAACACAAACTGAACTAATTGCACCAGATTAAAAAATGTAAGGTCAATTTATCATCATACTCAAAAAAAAATTTTGGCCATTTTTATGTAAATAAAAATAGGAACTTAACAAACTTGTGCATGTTCTGTCTTACATTTTGATTTGCATTATAAACTGTACATGTGTGCCAGGTTTGGTGTTTGTAGCTTAAAAATTATCAGTTTGTCCCCCTTACATGAATTTCGTTAAGCTGCCATTTTTAATGTTACTATAAATAGAAACTGATCAAAATTTTGCTTTGGCTTTGTATCACAGGTTATTCAGCATAAAAAGCTGAACATGTGTGCCAGTTTTAGTGTTTGTAGCTTAAAAATTATCAGTTTGTCCCTCTTTCGTGAATTTATTCAAACGGTCATTTTTAATGTTACTATAAATAGCAACTGATCAAAATTTTGCCGTGGCTCTGTATCACATTTTATTCAGCATACAAAAATGAACATCTGTGCCAGGTTTGGTGTTTGTAGCACAAAAATGCATGATTTGTCAACATAGAACCCTAGCTATTAATATTAAAAAGAAAACAACATTTTCATTCCATTTCAATACATTAAAGAGCTCTCTAGGGAATGTTATTTCAATGACATCCATCTTCTTTGTTCTTAAAATCTCGTTTTTATTGAACCCAAACAAAGACAGAACTAAACAATCCCAATGACCGATTTATTTTGTATAGTCAAACCTCGCTAAGTTGGACTTCTGTTAGTCGTAAACCTGGCCATGTCCAACTAATTGAAATAAACAATCCCAATGACCGATTTAATAGCGTTGGAATGAGGAATTGTTAAAAATCTTCCACACAGTGTAAATTGGCATGCCCTCAAAGAACACTTCCGTGATGCTGGCTATGTCAAGAAATTATCATGGACAAATGAAGATCTAGAGGGATTGGTTTTGTCCGCTTCTGTAATGAAGCAGATTCCCAAAGAGCTATCCGTTTGAAAAACAAGTCAGGGATGGAAAGGCGAAATATTGATGTTGCCCCTTACCGCAACTGATTAGCTGATCAGTGAGTAAGAGGCGGTAGAAGTATGAATTCACCAGTTTTGCTGAAACATTGCATTATTTGATGATAATGTGGCAGTTCCCGGAAATGATCCAGTTTTTATTTGTTTTGTTTCTATGTGTTGTCCTTGTCATTTCGAAATCAATAGTGAAAATGTAAGTCTCATTGTTTTGATGAATCCATGATCAGTTAAATGAAAAGACAAGGAGTTTGATGGCTGGATTTTTTTATTGTGGAAAGCCTCTTTGCTTTTCATGCTATGTGGAAACACTTTAATACAGTAAATCAAATTACAATTCTTTCAAAATGAACCAAGATCTGTAATGGTGTCATGAGGATTGTGGCAAAAGAAAAATTTGATTCCATATTATGTTAGATGGAGCTTGAACCTCAGTAAGAATGTTTTTATTACTACTTTTTGAAAAACACTTGTATTAGCCAAGTAGTTAGTAGTTGTTTTTAAATGTATCAAGTTAATATACAGTGAGTTTGAAAGTTGTCAAAGATTTTATGAGGCGAGACCACTGTTTAGATGTAAATATGGGAATTACTATGTAGATTTTAAAACAATGATTTATTTTGGTATCAATATTTATAGCAGTCTTAATAGATTTTCCCAAAATTAAGTTTTAACATCAGTTTTAATGGACTACCCTCAATTGAAAATGAATTCTTGTGCTTTGTCTTCCTTATTTTATCCATCTTTATGTACTGTGAAAAACTTATTGACAAGTTTCTTTTTCAGCTCATTGAACTTTAAGCAGTTTTTAAAAAAAAGATCAGATGTTTTATTCCAATACTAGTAGCTGTACAACTGTTGTTGTTGTTTTTTTTTAATACATTTTTTAAGTGCATGTAGTAGAGCCATAACTTAAAAGGAAGGATTTTTTAAATTCTGGCTGTTCTTGGCATGTGCTTAGTCTTTGTATGTCCCCAATAAATAAAGTGTTGTTATTTTATGGAAAAAAAATATTATTTTTTTTAAAAAATCGACTAAGTGGCATGCCACTTAACTTCGTTCTTTGTTACAAAAAGGGATACAATTTCAATAATTTGTTAGACTAAGTAAAGGCTTAGTTCGAATTGTGACTAGCCCTATCGTTTTTTTATGGGCATACAGTAATCTCATGTATGCAAGAAGCAACTATAACAGATAAGATATAAATATATATGAACATGAGCGTAGTTTTTCATTTGTGTCTTTGTAGCGTCGATTCCAAAGTGCCTACTCCTGATGGGCTTTGAAGATATCAAGTTGGTGGGTGGGTGGTGATGACCACCTTTGCTTAGTGTGGGAACGGAAAGTGGTGATAGCATAAATGAAAAACAAAGATTTATAATTTTTTTTTTCCTCGAAGCTTTAGTGCCTTCCAGCCTAAAGCAACAGTTCACTAAGACTCCTGATGGTAAAAACGTTTACGATTTATCTTGTTCTTAAGCTTAGTTCAGTGAATCCTAAAGTGGGCGTTACCGACCCCTATTTGGCCCTGCAGCGTTTAAGCAAAATTGTGAATTTAGGGGATTGTAAATAATGTTGCGGGGTTTTTGACGAAATTGAAAGGAAAAAAAGTATTCTTAAATAATTTGATTTATGTATTCCTCGAAGCTATAAAGATTTGATGACCAGAACAATATGTGACTCGTGATCATAACAAGATCATAATTAATTTTATCTTGAATCTAGTTATATACACACATACATTTATATATATGAGTGATGGGTTCTACTTCACCAGAAAATGAAGCCTTGCTTTTAACATAGAAATCAAAAGGAAAATATTCACATCAATCTGTTTGTCTTTTATGGCTTAACAGTGACTTTCAACATAGGCGCCACACTGCCCCCACCCCACTGGTGGTCGCTGCAGTGATCCTTGTCAGTGAAGGTGAAAACTGGATTTGGGGGATGTTGAATAATTTTAGAGAGACGAGTAAAGCGTAATGGAACGAAGAAAACATTGAGAAGTTAAATCAGTGTAGTATTACAAGCTTGATTGATTTCTAGACTACAATAACATTTAACTAATATTCGTGGTGGTAAAAAAAAATTACCATTGTCTTCTTATCAAAAACTTTTTAAACAAGTTAAAAGAACAAAATTTAATAAAAAATCTTTTCAACAAAAGATTACACTCTTGTTTTTACATGCTTTGTGGTAACGCCATTGATAAGGCATTTAAAACAATATTTAATTGTGATAAACACAACTGAGGAAACAATTATTTTGTTAATTATATGGCAAAGTATAAACACAACTGAGATAATAATCATTATATGACTTACAATGTAAAGTATAAACACAACTGAGATAATAATCATTATATGACTTACAATGTAAAGTATCAACACAACTGAGATAAAAATCATTATATGACTTACAATGTAACAGGTAAATATAACTGAGAAAACAAATATATTGTTATTTTTATTATTAAGTTCAAACACAGTTGAGATAACAATCACTATTTCAGTTAAATCGTGAAATGTAAAAACTAACATAGTTTGACAAAACAATCACACTTATACGCCATCAATATTAAAAATAAACTTAGAAACAAAACAAAAAATAACAAGACACTTGCTGCTTAATTTTTCTTCTGACAAATTTTGTGAGTTAATTAAATTCATGTTTATGTGTTTTAATGGCCATAAAACTATTATTTTGATCAACTCTCCGATAGACCGAGGATTTGACTATCCGACGGCCCAGCACGACACGAAGTGCGCAATTTGTTTTGTCTACAAGCAATCGTCTCATGTTAATAAATAGCCAGTTAACGTGTTTGACATCTGAACTCATGTGTAACGTGTTGCTATAGACCAAAACCTTACTTGATTACATCTTGTAAAAGTAAAGGCAAAAAGGGTACATTTTAAGGGTAGAAGCAAACATAGACATATCTTATGGGTAGAAGATACAAAGACCTATCGTAAGGGTAGAAACAAATAAAGACCTATCGTAAGGGTAGAAAAAAATAAAGACCTATCGTAAGGGTAGAAAAAAATAAAGACCTATCGTAAGGGTAGAAACAAATAAAGACCTATCGTAAGGGTAGAAATAAATAAAGACCTATCGTAAGGGTAGAAACAAATAAAGACGTATCGTAAGGGTAGAAACAAATAAAGACCTATCGTAAGGGTAGAACCAAAGACCTATCGTAAGGGTAGCAACAAATAAAGACCTATCGTAATGATAAAAACAAATAAAGACCTATCGTAAGGGTAGCAACAAATAAAGACCTATCGTAAGTGTAGAACCAAGACCTATCGTAAGGGTAGTAACAAATAAAGACCTATCGTAATGATAGAATTAAATAAATACCTATCGTAAGCGTAGAACCAAAGACGTATAGTAAGGGTAGCAACAAATAAAGACCAATCCTAAGGGTAGAAACAAATAAATACCTATCGTAAAAGTAGAACCAAATAAATACCTATCGTAAGGGTAGAAACAAATAAATACCTATCGTAAGGGTAGAACCAAATAAATACCTATCGTAAGGGTAGCAACAAATAAAGACCAATCCTAAGAGTAGAAACAAAGACATATCCTCCAACAATTACATCCAACATTAACTCTTTCAACGCCCAGTTACTTGGTCCATGTTAAAAACTTACCTTTGTTGTTAAACATTAACTCTTTCAACGCCCAGTTACTTGGTCCATGTTAAAAACTTACCTTTGTTGTTAAACATTAACTCATTCAACGCTTAGTTACTTGGTCCTTGTTACAAACTTACCACTGTCTCTAAACATAAACTCATTCAACGCTCAGCTACTTGATAGTTCTAATTTTTTTATCAGTTTACCTTTTACAATTTAATAGACATTAGTTGGGTTTCCCTTGTTCGCTTATGAAAGTATCTAGTCGGCACGAGCGTTGCTTAGTATCATCCTTTCAAGATAATTTGAAAAAATATATATGTAACTTATATGGTATCTAGTTTTGTACACAATAAAGTCAAGTATATTATACAATGTATGCCAACTATAAGTAATTTCTTAAAGAATTATAACATAAACCAGTTAATTAAACTTGATTAAAATGGACTGAAGTTATATCTTGGGTAGCAGAGACCTAAACATTCATGATATTGTATCCCTACTTAAAGGGATCGAGATCAAGTGACATAGCACTTGAATAAAATGTAAATCTGATGGCTAGAACATAACATTTCTAGGATAGTCAGGTAAGCATATATGTTAAAGTACTTAATATAATATTATAGTTCTTTTACATTCTATATAAATACAATTTTAAAATATACTGTGTAACTTAAAGTTGAATTTTTCCAGATATATTCCGTACGTTACGCCAATATAAACACTTAAAAGTAACACTAAGCAACAAAAGTCTTTAATGTTAAGAGTCAATTTTACTTTTTAAATAGATTTTCATGTGTTGAGAAAAACATATGTCTAATAAATTATTTGTCGAAAGTAATTTTGGTAAAAATAACACACTTTAATGTTCATTGTCATTAAAAAATGTGCAGTGCTTTGTGGTGCATCCATAATGCGAAAAGAAAATTCACATCGGCCTTTTTTAATAACATAGAATAATGCAAATAAAACCTTACGTTTTTAAATATGATTATTTAAACAAAAGAAACTAAGATAGTGAATAAAAACGGATATTTGCTATAAATAAATGATTACAAACAATATTATAAAGGTAAAAATTTTTTTAACAAAAATGTTTCTTTTAACCATATATATATAATATATATATATTTTTTAAAATATGAATATTTATTTCTAAATGACGTCATTACTTTTGTGTTTTCAGCTATTCTGAATAACTTTAATTGTAGGCATTACTTAAGTAATTTTAAAATATAAAATTATTTAAGGCCTAAGATTCTTTATAGAACCATTGTCATCTGTTTAAAAAATCTAAATTTAAAATAAATACATAAAAGTTCTAATAATAATCACAACTTTCACTTTGAATATATACAGTAATATTTTGATATACTAGTTATCTTAAGGTGTATCTTACGTAACATGGTAGATATCAAAATGATATACTTTTTATCTTAAAGTGTATCTTATGTAACAAGGTAGATATCAAAATGATATACTTGTTATCTTAAAGTGTATCTTATGTAACATTGTAGATATCTATTCTGAGACATAGTACAGAACAAGGTGTTAGATGTCAAGACGGTCTGGATATTCAGACATGTAAACTACGTCACCAAGTGATTTTATTTAACACACCTGACATTTCAATCTGAATCTGAAGAGAGAGAGAGAGAAAGAGAGAGAGAGAGAGAGCGACAGAGACAGATAGAGAGGGGGCGAGGTAGAGAGAGGGGGGATTCAAAAAGCGTAAACGAGAAAGAAATATGATTTCTCCAGTCTCCATTAATTTGCTTGAAATATTCAAAAAAATTTTCTAAGTGTTTCTTATTATATATAGAGAAGCTGCTCGTTTCTGTCAACAATTGTCGTCTACATAAGTACGTCGTCATGGGGCATTTATTTTTTTACATTTTTTCAATTAGCAAATACGTCATTCTGATTAGTTTAACTTACATCATCAGCACCAAGTCACATTGATGTGTAACTCTCATCAGCACCAAGTCACAGCTATGTGTAACTCTCATCAGCACCAAGTCCCATTGATCTGTTACTCGCTGTTTGCTAGCTGCACGGTGACAAGATGCAGATTTCTGCTTCAATATACACATATTTAAGATTATATCTTTTTTTCAAAACGCATGTTACAGGTTGATGCTTATATTTTAACTTGTCAGTTTTGTCAATTGTAATTTTTGGCTTTTCTGTCTCAAAATGTTTCTGCCCCAGCCCCACCCTTCCCCTTATCGGAAAATTCGGAACGTTTATTTATTGAAATACACACACTATTATTAACAAGTTGAAGGAATTAACGAGAAAAATATATTTATTCCACACTCTTAAATAAGTTTATTCTCAAATTTAACTTATTGCTAGTGTACCTCGCCACGTCCAATGTTTGCTAGTGTACCTCGCCCTGTCCAGTGTTTGCTAGTGTACCTCACAACGTCCAATGTTTGCTAGTGTACCTCGCCACGTCCAATGTTTGCTAGTGTACCTCACCACGTCCAATGTTTGCTAGTGTACCTCGCCACGTCCAATGTTTACTAGTGTATCTCGCCACGTCCAATGTTTCTTTAGTTCTGTACAACTCTTTTTATCTTGTTTGAGTCATTTATTTCTGTACACAACACGCCATCTCATTTGTTGTGCTTTTCTTGTTTGCTTATGAAATCATTTTAGTAAATTGTGCGGTGTTTAGTTGTGTATTTTCAAGCTGACGTATTGAAATTTTCTGTATAATGTTAAGTATTTATTCTTGTAGATAACAAAGACAAGTTTATTATAGAATCTGTGTCAACTATAATTTTGTATTTTTAAGAATTATTCTATAAACCACTAAAATAAGTTCGTTTGCATATGACTCAGATTTTATCTGAGGTAGGAGAATCTTCAAATATTTTGACATGGTATCCCTATTTATAGGGATCGAGATCAAGTGACTTAGCACTTGAATGAAATAGATATGTTTCCTATTCGAAACTCAGGCACATCGAACAAGCGTCACTGAAACAGTAACGTAAGCAAATATGCTAAAATATAAATAAACATTTTATGGTTTGTTTTAAATTCGAATTAAATACTTTATTAAAAGCTATTTTATTATTGGATTTGTATAAACATGTTTTCATTTTACATTCATACAAAGAGCTAATAAACAAAAGGCATTAACATTAAGATTTTTTAAAAATATATATTGTAGATATATATGAAAAGGACGGATTTTTATTAAGAAAAAAAATAGTCTAATCATTTATTGTCCAAAGTAAGTTGTGTAAAAAATAATATTAAAAAATCAATATCCTATTAATTTCAAAAAGCACTGGTGCATGGTGGTGCATCGCTAACGAGGAAACCCATATAATAACAAACATAGTCAATTGAAATAAACCCACACAAATTACAACTTTGTTAACATTATTTGTACTCACTGAAAAAATCTACTTAATTGAACACATCTGTTACAATGCGCACCAATGTGATGGATTTATTTATAGAGCGGTAAAAGTGAGTTTATGAATCAATGATGATAAATATAGTCTATAACATAGAATATAATAATTGTAAATCTATACTTAATGCTATCTCCGAGCTCTCCTTTAAATTCCAAGTATTTTCTCACACATCGGACGATAGTAATAACATAACTTAGGCTGGGCTGTGGGGCGTATTTCCTGGGTGAAAAAATGAAGTAAGTCATGATCTTCTAGAAAATAGGTGACTGCTGTCAGTCAACAAGTCATGATCTTCTAGAGTAGATGTGACTGCTATCAGTCAACAAGTCATGATCTTTTAGAGTAGATGTGACTGCTATCAGTCAACAAGTCATGATCTTCTAGAGTAGAGGTGACTGCTGTCAGTCAACAAGTTATGATCATCTAGAATAGAGGTGACTGCTATCAGTCAACAAGTCATCATCTTCTAGAATAGAGGTGACTGCTATCAGTCAACAAGTCATCATCTTCTAGAATTGAGGTGACTTCTATCAGTCAACAAGTCATCATCTTCTAGAATAGAGGTGACTGCTATCAGTCAACAAGTTATGATCTAATAGAGTAGAGGTGACTGCTATCAGTCAACAAGTCACCATCTTCTAGAATAGAGGTGACTGCTATCAGTCAACAAGTCATCATCTTCTTGAATAGAGATGACTGCTATCAGTCAACAAGTCACCATCTTCTAGAATAGAGGTAACTGCTATCAGTCAACAAGTTATGATCTAATAGAGTAGAGGTGACTGCTATCAGTCAACAAGTCACCATCTTCTAGAATAGAGGTGACTGCTATCAGTCAACAAGTCACCATCTTCTAGAATAGAGGTGACTGCTATCAGTCAACAAGTCATCATCTTCTAGAATAGAGGTGACTGCTATCAGTCAACAAGTCACCATCTTCTAGAATAGAGCTGACTGCTATCAGTCAACAAGTCACAAGTTAATGGGCGGATCATGATCACTTCGCTAGTTTTACTAACGGATTCTTTTTATTCGTTTAGTTTTATAGTACCTATGTATTGTCAATAAATATCTCTCTTTAAATATGTCAATAGATTCTGATGTCTGCACTTTATTATTATTAAAACAACGAAATTATTTCATGTTTTATTATTGATATAATTATACGCACTTGGTTTGATGAGGCCTTGGATTACAACACAATTTATCTTATTCAAGTCGCATGCAACTTGATTTGGCTCCCAACAATAAGGGATAAAAAGTTAATTAATTGTTAAACATTTTTAATCTAATAAAAATGTTTCTATAATACAGGTCCGAATAGCTTTGAAGCCAATTCCAGGTATTACAACGTTGTTGATATTAGGAAAGTAAACCACCAGCCTGGCAACATGGATTAGGATTAGAACCACCAGCCTGCCAACATGGATTAGGATTAGAACCACCAGCCTGCCAACATGGATTAGGATTAGAACCAACAGCCTGCCAACATGGATTAGGATTAGAACCACGAGCCTGTGAACATGGATTAGGATTAGAACCAACAGCCTGCCAACATGGATTAGGATTAGAACCACAAGCCTGCCAACATGGATTAGGATTAGAAATACCAGCCTTCCAACATGGATTAGGATTAGAACCACCAGCCTGCCAACATGGATTAGGATTAGAACCACCAGCCTGCCAACATGGATTAGGATTAGACCCACCAGCCTACCAACATGGATTAGGATTAGAACCACCAGCCTGCCAACATGGATTAGGATTAGAACCGCCAGTCTGCCAACATGGATTAGGATTAGAACCACCAGCCTGACAACATGGATTTGGATTAGAACCAACAGCTTGCCAACATGGATTAGGATTAGAACCACCAGCCTGCCAACATGGATTAGGATTAGATCCACCAGCCTGCCAACATGGATTAGGATTAGAACTACCAGCCGGCCAACATGGATTAGGATTAGAACAACCAGCCTGCCAACATGGATTATGATTAGAAAGACAATTGTGTTATGGTCATCATGACAATCGTATATTACTATCACAATGACCGTTATATTATAATCACATTGACAATCTTATTATAATCACATTGACAATCTTATAATAATCACATTGACAATCTTATTATTATCACATTGACAATCTTATTATTATCACATTGACAATCTTATTATGATCACTATGACAATTATATTATAATCATTATGACAGTTGTATTATGATAACTTTGACAGTTGTGTTATGATCACTATGCAATTAAAGCGTATGTGTTTAAACAAAAATGTCATTATGTTATTAATTTCACTGATACACGTCTTTATTTTGTTGAGCTACACTGTAGTGTCTATCTCATTCAATTGAGCCAAACTGTAGTGTCTATCCCAGTCAATTGAGCCAAACTGTAGTGTCTATCCCATTCAATTGAGCCAAACTGTAGTGTCTATCCCATTCAATTGTGACACACTGTAATGTCTATCCAATTCAATTGAGCCACACTGTAGTGTCTATCCTATTCAATTGAGCCACACTGTAGTGTCTATCCAATTCTATTGAGCAACACTGTAGTGTCTATCCCATTCAATTGAGCCACACTATAGTGTATATCCCATTCAATTGAGCCACACTGTGGTGTCTTTCCCATTCAATTGAGCCACACTATAGTGTCTATCCCATTCAATTGAGCCACATTGTAGTGTCTATCCCATTCAATTGAGCCACACTATAGTGTCTATCCCATTCAATTGAGCCACACTGTAGTGTCTATCCCATTCAATTGAGCCACACTGTAGTGTCTTTCCCACTCAATTGATCCACACTGTAGTGTCTATCCCACTCAATTGAGCCACACTGTAGTGTCTATCACATTCAATTGAGCCACACTGTAGTGTCTATCCCATTCAATTGAGCCACACTGTAGTGTCTATCCCATTCAATGAAGCCACACTGTAGTGTCTATCCCATTCAATTGAGCCACACTATAGTGTCTATCCCATTCAATTGAGCCACACTGTAGTGTCTATCCCATTCAATTGAGCCACACTGTAGTGTCGATCTTATTCAATTGAGCCACACTGTAGTGTCTATCCCATTCAATTGAGCCACACTGTAGTGACTATCCCATTCAATTGAGCCACACTGTAGTGTCTATCCCATTCAAATGAGCCACACTATAGTGTCTATCCCATTCAATTTAGCCACACTGTAGTGTCTATCCCAGTAAATTGAGCTACACTGTAGTGTCTATCCCATTCTATTGAGCCACACTGTAGTGTCTATCCCATTCAATTGAGTCACACTGTAGTGTCTATCCCAGTAAAATGAGCCACACTGTAGTGTCTATCCCAGTAAAATGAGCCACACTGTAGTGTCTATCCCAGTAAAATGAGCCACACTGTAGTGTCTATCCCATTCAATTGAGCCACACTGTAGTGTCTATCCCAGTAAAATGAGCCACACTGTAGTGTCTATCCCAGTAAATTGAGCCACACTGTAGTGTCTACCCCAGTCAATTGAGTCACACTGTAGTGTCTATCCCATTCAATTGAGCCACACTGTAGTGTCTATCCCATTCAATTGAGCCACACTGTAGTGTCTATCCCAGTAAATTGAGCCACACTGTAGTGTCTATCCCATTCAATTGAGTCACACTGTAGTGTCTATCCCAGTAAATTGAGCCACACTGTAGTGTCTATCCCATTCAATTGAGCCACAATGTAGTGTCTATCCCATTCAATTTAGCCACACTGTAGTGTCTATCCCGTTCGATTGAGCCATACTGTAGTGTCTATCCCATTCAATTGAGCCACACTGTAATGTCTATCCCATTCAATTGAGCCACACTGTAGTGTATATCCTATTCAATTGCGCCACACTGTAGTGCCTATCCCATTCAATTGAGCCACACTGTAGTGTCTATCACATTCAATTGAGCCACACGGTAGTGTCTATCCCATTCAATTGAGCCACACTTTTGTGTCTATCACTTTCAATTGAGCCACACTGTAGTGTCTATCCTATTCAATTGAGCCACACTGTAGTGTCTATCCCATTCAATTGAGCCAAACTTTAGTGTCTATCCTATTCAATTGCGCCACACTGTAGTGTCTATCCCATTCAATTGAGCCACACTGTAGTGTCTATCCCATTCAATTGAGCCACACTGTAGTGTCTACCCCATTCAATTGAGCCACACTGTAGTGTCTACCCCATTCAATTGAGCCACACTGTAGTGTCTATCCCATTTAATTGAGCCACACTGTAGTGTCTATCCCATTCAATTGAGCCAAACTGTAGTGTCTATCCTATTCAATTGCGCCACACTGTAGTGTCTATCCCATTGAATTGAGCCACACTGTAGTGTCTATCCCATTAAATTGAGCCACACTGTAGTGTCTATCCCATTGAATTGAGCCACACTGTAGTGTCTATCCCATTGAATTGAGCCACACTGTAGTGTCTATCCCATTCAACTAAAAAGAAGATTGATGACGTCATCTCGGCAGAAATAACAGATATTGACTTACATCCAGGCTTATTAGATGTTGTTACAAAAATATGATATATGGTGTACGTGATGTCATCAACTGTAACTCTCCGGGCATGAAGGATGGAAAATTTACGAAACGTTATTTTAAAAACAGCATAAAAATGACAGTAAAGACGATAAACTTTATCTTTCGTTATTTTAAGCATTACTGTCAAAGGCGTTCAAAGATGACAGCAATTGCAAATAAGACAATTTTATTTAAGGGGATTAAATACATTGGAGAATATATAAATAAATGAAATCATATGGAATGATTTTAAGTAGGACATGAATCTGCCCAAACCGATGAAATGGAAAGATACCTATGCTACTATTGTCCTTGATATCATTTATACATTGGTAGAAATGAAGATATATTCTCAATACCAATCGTGTATATAAACATATGCATTAACGATTGCATTTAAGACACATCTCTTCATACTCTGCCTCAAGACATCGATAAACAACATATCTTCTTACTATAAACGTAGCTTATGTGTAACGTACTATAATTTTGTGGTTGTTATGATATGAATGTGTTTTGAATAAATTCATACTTGTATGTATGTTATTTTTTTTTTGTATGTAAAGCGCTACGAACCTATTTCCTTACCTGGGTAAAACACTAAATCAATATTCGATTTATTATTTTTTATTATTGTTTTCTCCTATCCAATACATGAACCTCATAGAAAAGTTGTTTATTTTACAAACGTGAAAAGGTACAGCGCGTATATTTTACAATTGAAAATGTACGTGCACCACGTGCGACCGTCTCATTGTGAATGGATGATTTGTTCACAAGAAAGTTATTGTACTAAGAAGTACCAACATACAACAAATGAATTGTACAGAGAAAACGTTCTACCGTTGTAAACATTCAAAGCTCAGTGACTTAATCAGACAATTCTAACATACATACAACATTAACAATCAGACAATTCTAATATACATACAGAATTGTCCGATTGTTAATGTTTTATGTATGATATAATTGTCTGATTGTTAATGTTGTCGTTCATTTTGATTGTTTTATATGATTGTAATAGTTGTTAAGCCATGAGTAAAATTTAAATCACTGTTAATACAATTTCTTTTTTAAAGGGAATAAAATCACAGTCTCACGTTTAAACTCACATATTAGGGAATATTTACAAAATTTAAATCCTCCTATTGTGTTCTTGGACATGCAATTTAAATGAATTTTTAGCGTAGACATCGCACTAAAAAGCACCGCTATCGACCATCTTGAAATGAGATTGTAAATGAGACGTCTTAATAGTAAATATTAATGAGATGATCATATTATTATCTTTCAATTCGGTTAAATTAAATTGCAATTAAGAAGTCTAAGCAACATGGTAATATTTATTCGCATCGCTTACACCATGTATTGCATGTAACTAAATATTATTTATAGAAGAAATAAATTGAAAGCAAATATAAAATCTTCGAATCCTAGTTATTTTCAGTTTATAAAACTATTCATTTTATATTTACTGTCATGTTTTCCTTTGGCGTAATTGATCAGTGTTTGTTGTTGAGTATGTTTATGTAAGTGGCACGCCACTTGATTTCGTTCTCTTGTAATAAGAGATAACATTTTTTTAAAATTGCTGGTATTCTCCTACCCCCAGCATAAACTGAATTCAATTTAAACAATTTCTTATCAATGGCTCTCTTGTTTAAATGTTTCATAAACTTAGTTACTTGCATATGGACCTTTAAATAACTTAGCATGGACTTTCTTATAGCAAAGACTAAATAACATGTAAGAGTATTTTTGTTACTTTGAAGTTGACTTTTTAAAACTCAAAATAAATCTGCCAAACATTAAGAAAAAATATTTCTTAAAATCTCTGCTTATCCATATTTCATAAATACAGAATTACTTCATATGTTTTATTTGAAGGATGTTAATAACAAGGATAGTGGTGACTGTAAACATGTTATAACTTTTATAATTCTTAGATACTGTGTAATGTTTTATTTGATGGATGTTAACAACAAGGATAGTGGTGACTGTAAACATGTTATAACTTTTATAATTCTTAGATACTGTGTCATGTTTTATTTGAAGGATGTTAATAACAAGGATAGTGGTGACTGTAAACATGTTATAACTTTTATAATTCTTAGATACTGTGTCATGTTTTTAAGTGATCAGTTCTTTGGTGTTGTCTGTTTATGTGAACACATTTTTAACATAATCTTCTAGAGTATTAAGATCCTTTGACTTATGTTATTAACTCGGCTAAATATGAGCTGATATTGACAGGATAGAGGGAAACTTTAATAAACGTCAAACTATTTATTGATTTATATGATTGACATTTATGTTACTACAACTGTTTACTCTTCTATCACACTTTATGTTATTACAACTGTTTACTCTTCTATCACACTTTATGTTATTACAACTGTTAACTCTCCTATCACACTCTATGTTTTACAACTGTTTACTCTCCTATCACACTCTAGGTTATTACAACTGTTTACTCTACTATCACAATTACCTTACAAACCATTTTATGATGAACATTTCTAATTGTTTCTCTGTCATAATAAACGAAGGGTTCAAGGGAAGAAACAGCTATGTAACATTTTTGAAGTTGTTAAAAATTCAAGCTTAATCAAAATTATACAGATATCTTATAAAAACCTTTCTAAGGATGGAAGCAAACAAAGACCTATCGTAAGAGTACAAGAGAACAAAGACCTATCGGAAGGGTAGTAGACAACATTGACTTATTAAAACAGTAGAAGCAAGGAATTAGGAGCCGTCCATAAATGACGTCAAATGATTTATACCGATTTTTAACCCCTCCCACCCCCATAAAATTTTGTCAAAGAAAATAGAAATACCTTCCAGAATGACGTCACAAAATATTTTCACCATTCCCCCCCCCCAACCCTAAAAGTCGTATTTTCTGTTTGAAAATGAGCATGTTTCAAATAACTTTACTGTCAATTTAATATGTATTTAGTATCAGGCTGCACTAAATGTATCGTGACATGCGTTAAACCTTGAAAAACGTATGAATATAAATTACAAGAAATCGAATATTTAAGTGGAACTTTTATTTAAATTATGATAGTTTTACGTTACGTCTCAATTTTTAAACTCTCACTCCTACCCCCGCGTCATAATACGTGGATCCCCCTCCTCCCTAGACGATTGATGTCATTTATAGACGGCCCCTTATAGTGAGAGTAGAAGACCAAAATAGCTCTTGTGAGTTAGAAGCAAACAACGACCTATCTTAAGGGTAGATCAAACAACGACCTATCTTAAGGGTAGATCAAATAAAGACCTATCTTAAGGGTAGATCAAACAATGACCTATCTTAAGGATACATCAAACAACGACCTTTCTTAAGGGTAGATCAAATAAAGACCTATCTTAAGAGTAGATCAAACAACGACCTATCTTAAGGGTAGATCAAACAAAGACCTATCTTAAGGATACATCAAACAACGACCTATCTTAAGGATACATCAAACAACGACCTTTCTTAAGGGTATATCAAATAAAGACCTATCTTAAGAGTACATCAAACAACGACCTATCTTAAGGGTAGATCAAACAACGACCTATCTTAAGGGTACATCAAACAACGACCTATCTTAAGGATACATCAAACAACGACCTATCTTAAGGGTAGATCAAATAAAGACCTATCTTAAGGATACATCAAACAACGACCTATCTTAAGGGTAGATCAAATAAAGACATCTAATATGTGTAGAAGTAACTAAAATCTATTCTTGTTTCTTAACAAATTTTAACATATGCATTTTGCTAATTTCTTTACTGCCCTCAATATAAATCATTCGATAAAAGCGTTAGTTAGTAGTTTCTTTTAAGATACGTATGACCACTTTATATAACATTTTAAGTATCAACTCTTGTAGACTATGCAATACATATCAAATTTAATATTATAATTTTAAAGAGAAATTTCCCAATCCACTGACATGATCTTGTTAAAATTGAACTTGTATTTATTTAGACTAGGAGAATCCAAACAATTCATTAGCATTGCATCCCTATTTATAGGGATCCAGATCAAGTGACATAACACTTGAATAAAATTTTTATATTCCGGAATGTGGGGCCAACCTGGTAGTTCATTACAGCAGTAAGTTAAGCGGATATGTAAAAGTTCATTTTTAAATTGTATGGTTCGTTTTAAATTCGAGATTAAAACAATTTTAAATTTCAATTTTTCCTTCGAATTTTATGATTCTATACATTTTTAATTTTAGGCTTTTCATTAAAAAAATTTAAGTAACACAAAATAAATAATATTAAGATCAATGAAAGTAAAACTTGCTTATTATTTGTCTTTTTATTTAAAGAAAACATCTAAGAACATTAATCGCCCTGTTTGGTAGAAAGAAGTTTTGGAAAGAAGACTTTAAATACAACAGCACTGGTGCTTGGTGGTGCATCGCTAACAAGAAAAGATAATTATTTCTATTCCCATCGTTAAACAAATAACAAGAAACAAAAGTCTTTAATATTATGGGTCAATTCTAAATTTTAAATAAATAATTATTTGTTGAGATTCACAAATGAGTAATTAATTGTTTATATGTAATGAAATTGATAAAAACAACTCACTTTAATGTTAATCGTAAATAAAAAATGTGCGGTGCTTTGTGGTGCATCAATAACGCGAAGAAACAATTAACATCCGCATTTTTTAATGACATAGAAAAATGCGACATTCAACTTAGATTTCAATATATATAAAAATAAAGAACACCAAAACAAAAATGTCACTTAGTCTACACAATTTTACTAAAGAAAATAAGATAGTGGATAATAACGAATAATAACTATAAATAAATGATTAACAACAACATTATAAAGTTAAAAATAAATATTGACTAAAATGTAACTTTTACTATATTTTTTTTTGTTTTTAAATATGAATATTTTTTTCTAAATAACGTCATTACTTGTGTGTTTTCAGCTATTCTTAATAACTTTAATTGTAGGCAGTAATTATGTATTTTTAATTCTCAATGTAACTTATTGCCAGTGTACCTCGCCACGTCCAATGTTTATTTATTACTTATCAAGTTATGTACAACTCTTTTCATCTTGTGTGAGTCATTTATTTCTGTACATAACACGCCATCTAATTTGTTTTTTGTTTTTTTAATAAATCACACGACCATTAGTTGCACTTTTGTTGTTGTGTATGGAATCATTTTAGTTAATTGTGCGGTGCTTATTTGCGTTTTTTTTAACGAATTCTTATTTTCTCAAAAAATATATTTATTCTGATAGATAACAGGTACACGTTTATTAAGGCATATGTGATAATTATAAATTTGTATTTTTTAAGAATTATTCTATAAACCAGTGAAATAAATTATTGTCATTGGACCCAGACTTTGTCTAAGGTAGGAGAATCCTAACATCTTATTGACTTTGTATCCTTATTTATAGCAATCAAGGTCAAGTGACTTTGCACTTTTTCAGACGGTACGTTACCAACACTCATTTCTGAAACTGTGACGTAAGCATTATGTTAAATTATAAATATAAACATTTTATAGTTTGTTTTAAATTCTAATTAAATACTATTTTAAAATCTATTTTCTTATTGAATTTTTATGTTTATATATATGTTTTTTTACATTTTACATTCAGAAAAAAGTTAGCAATCAAAAGGCATTATTATTAAAAGTCCTTAAAATATGTATTAAATATATTTTTTTAATTATTTTTTTTAAAGAAAAATTTAAAGTCTAATCATTTAATCGTCCAAAGTAAGTTATGTAAAAAAAAATTAATGTAAGAAAAAAATAATCTCATACTAATTTAAAATGCACTGGTGCTTGGTGGTGCATCGCTAACGAGAAAAACAACTTCCCTTACCAAGATTTAATAACACAGAAAGTAAATTGAAATAGACCCACACAATTTAAAACTTTGTTAAAATTATCTGTACTCGCATAAAAAATCAAATGAATGGAACCCATCTATTACAGTACGCACCAATGGGATGGGTTTATTTATAGAATGGTAAAAGTGAGTTTATGAATCAATGATGAGGAAATATACAACATAAAATAATTGTAAATCGATACTTTATGCTCTCTCTGAGCTCCCCTTTAAAATTTAACAATTTTCTCACACATTGGACGTTATCAATGTCATAACTAGGGCTGGGCTGTGGGGCGTATTTCTTGACTGATAAAATGTGACGTCCGTCATGATCTTCTAGAGTAGATGTAACTGCTATCAGTCAACAAGCCATGATCTTTTAGAGTAGAGGTGACTGCCATCAGTCAACACGTTACGATCTTCTAGAGTAGATGTGAATGCTTTCAGTCAACAAGTCATGATTTTCTAGAATATCTGTGACTGTTATCAGTGAACAAGGAACAAGTTAGGGTGTATCATGATCACATCACTAGTTTTTTACGCATCAAGATAAGTAAATATGTTATTATAAAAATTCTCTCTATTTTTATGATGATTATTTCTAAAACATTAAGATCACCAGAAAACTTTGTGAGGTGGTCATTTAATGCCTTTCGCTTGTTGTTATAAGAGAATATACGAATGGGACAGTAAAAGGGGCTTTTCTTTTAATGAGGATTTAAAAAAAAACAAAAAAAACGACTTTTACAATAATTGACAATCGAGATAACAACGAAAAGTGGCTAATTTGGCATAATTTTGTGCTCGAGATATTGAGGTTCGGCTCATAGGAGAATAGACATATCCGATAAGAAAATGCCTAGACAAAGAGAGAACTAGACGGTTCCACTTCAAAAGTGACGACTTAATAGGGCTGGCGAGATAAACGAGGGTTAGAGAAGTGTTTTTTCTGTACTATATGATGGGCTGCGATACGAAGGTATTTAAATGATATGACTAACTATTTGAAAAATATTGTCTAGTATTTTTTGTATTATGTGTTCAGTATTTCTTTATTTATTTTGTTCATTTATATAGCGCAGTACCCAAGCACCAATTGCTTATTCCCCATTTACTTTCGCCCTCACTTCGTATCAAAATATGTTGAGATAATCACTAAACATCGCTACAACTAACAACGTGAGGTGATGGGATACAAGCATCATGGACACTTACAAAACCGAATTGGATTTTCGAAGATTTATTTTTTCAAAGTGAGCCGAATTAATTTCACTGTTAGAATATAAAATACATCCTTCATTATCACTGTTAATTTTAGTCAAACGTTCTTTCAGTCAGTAAGTTTCCAAGCGCACATGTAAAGTTCAAGCCAGTGAGTACGAAGAAACCAAACCAACTTCCTAAACGTATTTTTTATTAACAGTAAAACTAAACCTTATGTGTGAATTACGACATAATTTTTTTACTTAATCTTTTCTTTATTTTATATGCTATAACCGGCATCTATCTGTTTTTTACTACCTCTATAATTTACCTATTGTCTTAACCGCCCTCCTGGATTGCTTCAGCGCCCACAAGGGGGTGATGGTGACCACAAGGGGGTGCTGGTAACCACAAGGGGGTGCTGGTGCCCACAAGGGGGTGCTGGTACCCACAAAGGGGTGCTGGTGTCCACTTTGGGAATCACGACTAACTATAGAGCAACCATGGCCAAATATTTGGTGGTAAAAATAAATGTTATAAATAAAATGTCAGCCACATATAGTATCAACGGCTGCCAACTATCTCGACATCCAGCTGTGCCATTAAAGTGTCGACATCCTGAGCTAGACGTGCTATTATCAGCTCGATAACACTTGACTTTTTGAGAAATGTTAGTGTTATTACAAAGATAATAGGCCAACAAAATAGTCTCTAAATATTCTTACATAGACCTGTCCTTGAATACACGTCTCCACTGTTTACCTTTTCAGAACTAAATCGTGAAATATATAGGTTTAACGCTGCTCAAAGATATGTCAAAATGTATACCCCTCCCTACTCCCAGTTGTAATTCTCACAATAATTAAATCACAAGATACACAAACGACTCGTATGAGCAAAACAATCATTTTAAGTTTATTCATTGGGTACCATGCACATATCGACATTTCTGCTAATGTCTTTATCAGTACAAAATTCCTCAAATATTCAAATTATATTCACATTGTATGATCCTTTCTACATCAGGGTAAAAAATATGTAGGAAAGATAACAAAATCATATAAACAAGAGTGGTAAGATTGACGCATGATTTTAGAAAATGAAGGAAAATTGGGCTGTTAATGATTATTGTAAATTTAATCATCAAATTTTGAAAAACATTAAGAATTATTAATCGTTAATTTCAATTAAAGCCACAAATTTTAATAACATATCATAAGAAACACTTATTAAAAGTTTTGTTGAAAATCTACATAACACTAGATTTTCTCCTTGATATGTTATCTACTAACCAACTACGCAAAAAAGACAAGTGTATTGACATTATTTGGTTTAAATGATGAGCGTTTCTAATTGACAATATAACCAGCCGAGCAGAACAATCATCACATGGAAATGAGGTAATGGTATGCACCAACCATTTTTGGCAAGGAAAGATCTTATTGGATTTAATTTTCATTAAGTTTCCACCATTTTAGAGGATTTATGGATTCAGGAACTTTCATCTCCATTTTGTAGGCAGCTATTTATTAGAATAGCAGTCGCCATTTTCTGTCTCTGAGTCAGACTCCATTACTGATACTGCGATGAGCTTAATACGCTTTTTATATGGTTTGATAAGTGTTAGAACAAAGGTAGGCAAACTGTATCATATTTTGTTCATTCTCGTCAGCCAATAGTTTAAAACCAAAATTTACGTGTAATCGTCAGGAAATGTATTATTTATCGGGAACTATTTATTATTATTTTAAATTTTTAAAAATAAATTTAAAAATAATGTTTAAAAATGTTTAATAATAAGCTTCCTATGATTTGTAAGTGATGTGTCGATTTATCATTTAAGATAATTTTAAGTATTAATTTTTAAATAAATTAATCGTTAATTTCCGTAACCCGTCTGGAAAATAACATATTAGAATCTCTATATATAATTCTTTTCATGGTTTAACCATGCCGGTTACAAACCCCACCGACCAATCAGCTGGCAAGAAAATTTACTTCATAGTTTGGGGGGTCATCGAGACCAACGATGCATTCAATTGAGGTCAATTACTTTGTTCTTCCAGAACAGAAAAACATGTATTTCGTAGAGTAGTGGTTATTTCATTCACCTGACACGTTGAAGGTCGTATGTTCAAGACCACTCTAAGATATTGCTTTGTTTATTGTTAAAATGTTTGTGTTTGTGCCCGTTCAATTCCCGCTTTCTTTTCGAACATGACTTCGCAACACGGCTGTTCATTTGCGTTGTTCTACTTTCTTCGTGATGTTGTTTTTGTCTGTTCTCCCCCCCCCCCTACATCCTTAATTTATTGTCACTATTTATGATCATGTCTGCGTCGTATACTACGCCACGGGCCGAATCTAGTTATTTTAATCAATTAATGTTGTTTAACACATAAGGAGTCAAGGAAATTAATTGTTATGGAGATATTTTATCTATATTAGATCTATTGCTTGCATATAGAAAGCACGTTGGTGTCAAATTTGATATGCCGTCATGATTAGCAATGTTGGATTATTTAGAGATAGATCATAGCAGATATATAGATTGTCTCTTAACCTATCGTATTTCGTATGGGACTATATGCCTCACTCATGAAGATTTTATCGTAACTTTTGAAAGGAATTGCATAAAATCACGTTGTGATGTTTGAAAATTAAGTAGATTCTAATCTTTTATTTTGATGTTTTCCAGAGCGACAATGTTTTTGTCAAATTCTACTCCACATGAACCAGTATTGCAACTCTTAGGTCTGCAAACTTTTATTCCAATGATTACTTTCACAGAGGCAGTTCGTGCCAATATACTATTTATGTTCAGATACCTCAGAAAGTAAAAATGGAATTGTTTTTTAAAGATCTGTTTAGTTGGAGGGTCAGTCATAATAATTGAACGATGTTTTTGTTGGAAGGAAAAGTAATAAAGAGTAAACTTAGATGAAAAACCTTAAGTGTCATATTTGTTCATACATTAAAAATAAAATTAGATAAAAAAAACTTAAGTGTCATATCTGTTCATACATTAAAAGTAAACTTAGATGAAAAAACTTAAGTGTCATATCTGTTCATACATTAAAAGTAAACTTAGATGAAAAAAACTTAAGTGTCATATCTGTTCATACATTAAAAGTAAACTTAGATGAAAAAAACTTAAGTGTCATATCTTTTCATACATTAAATTTCGATTGGCAGTTGATGTTTGATATCCTCCGTCTTCTAAAAACATAAAGGTAACATAAATTTTTAAAAAGATATCTAAAAATTTAAAATCTGAATCATCACTACACTTTCTTTTACGTCTAAGTAGCTGTCAAAACGGGCTATTATTATTTTTAAAAAAATATTCAGTATGGGACAATGAATCTATTAGGAAACTATGGAAGTAGATAAGTAATGTGTTAGTTTAGATCTTTAGTTTACCATTCAGTATGGGACTATGAATCTATTAGGAAACTATGGGAGTAGATAAGTAATGTGTTAGTTTAGATCTTTAGTTTACCATTCAGTATGGGACTATGAATCTATTAGGTAACTATGAAAGTAGATAAGTAATGTGTTAGTTTAGATCTTTAGTTTACCATTCAGTATGGGACTATGAACGCATTAGGAAACTATGGGAGTAGATAAGTAATGTGTTAGTTTAGATCTTTAGTTTACCATTCAGTATGGGACTATAAATCTATTAGGAAACTATGGAAGTAGATAAGTAATGTGTTAGTTTAGATCTTTAGTTTACCATTCAGTATGGGACTATGAATCTATTAGGAAACTATGGAAGTAGATAAGTAATGTAATAGTTTAGATCTTTAGTTTACCATTCAGTATGGGACTATGAATCTATTAGGAAACTATGGAAGTAGATAAGTAATGTGTTAGTTTAGATCTTTAGTTTACCATTCAGTATCGGACTATGAATCTATTAGAAAACTATGGAAGTAGATAAGTAATGTGTTAGTTTAGATCTTTAGTTTACCATTCAGTATGGGACTATGAATCTATTAGGAAACTATGGAAGTAGATAAGTAATGTTTTAGTTTAGATCTTTAGTTTACCATTCAGTATGAGACTATGAATCTATTAGGAAACTATGGAAGTAGATAAGTAATGTGTTAGTTTAGATCTTTAGTTTACCATTCAGTTCAATGTTTTTGTCCAAAAAATTAAAAGCCCTCTGATGGATAGTAAAAGTTAATTTGATGGATGGAAATGATCTACTAAGTAAATGACACTTTGAAATTGTTGCACCTGTATCTTTGTAATTATGAGACTATATCAATGTCTCTTTTCTAGTATTTTGAAGAAAACCCCTCATATTTTTCACTACTTACTTGGTACAAATAGCCATTTGGTTCTTTTTGCCATTCCACAGATCTATTAAAAACAAATCCACTGAACTCCAAAAAGTTTTAATTTCGACGACGCTTAGTGAAACTTAATTGTTCACTTAAGAGATTGGGTTCTTGAGATTCGGTGTATTGAAAAAAATATATTGCAGTGAGACAATCAACATAAAAAATTGAAATATAAAATAAAGAAACAGTAAATATTCTCCATTCGATAAAATTCAAAGAATATTGAGATTCCATCATATAGCTAGTGTTCTTAATCAAGGTTGGTAAATTTATTTGTTGAATAAATCTATCTAAAAAGTCTAACTTTAATATATAGTATGACAAGAGCTAGCGAAGACAATTTGCTTTCCAGATAACTGTGGGTAAATTATAGAGTAAAAAATATCTTGCTGTAGATAACACTGTTTTAAATATTTGCGTTATTAATCAAGTCCAGCATCAAAAATGCATACATTTGTTTTGCTGAAGATGTTAATTGGCAAAACTCTGTTTCTATAAGGTCTTCAAAAAAGTCACAATGTATAATCAATTTATATGTTCTTCAATAGTTTCCTTAAACATTTTTTTTTAAAAAGATATTTTGTCCTTTAGTAAGAAAAATTTGAAACACTTAATTGTTTGGAGGCCTCTTGAAACGAAAATCTTATAAAAGATCTGGTAAAATACAAAAGATTAATTATGATTTATTTCTGTTACATATAACATTATATGTTTAAAATTATTTACAAGCTTTAAGATTGTCAATTTTAATATAAATAACATTTTAATGTTTAAAATGAATATATGCCAGCAAAATGTATCAAGTATTCATAGTTTAATTTAAATAACATTTTAATGTTTGAAATGAATATATGCCAGCAAAATGTATCAAGAATTCATAGTTTAATTTAAAGAAAACAAAATCATTGAATTTACTACCAAAGCACAACAAAGCTGACACAATAACTCAAGCATATGCATTAACACTTTTAACTGCAGCATGTTCCTTTTACCTCAAACGATCCAATCTCAAGAAATTTTCAACACAATTTGGCGTGTGTTTAGTTGCCAGCCTTTTGTTTTACAGACATGGTGTCATTTTTTTTTAAAATTGTATTTTATTTTCCAAAGAAAAGTTCGTTATATTTTAATTTTTAAAAAAATTCTTTTAATTTACTATTTCTGATTTTAAACAAGTAAATCAAGCATTAAAATGTCGGGATAATGCTGAAATTGCTTTTTTTTTATTATACCTACTTTGATTTTAAAACATTCACAATAATCTCGAAATCAAATATAAGTAGATTTAGTTTTGTTTTTCTCATATTTGTGTTGCACACAAACAACTTGTAGCGATCAATTCATAGCTGTTCACTTAGAACCAAAAATGTCAAACAACTGAAAACAAAATGTCAAAAGTGATATCTGTATGTATGCATGACGAGACTGTTTAACATTTAGGACAGATGGAGGCAACAGCAGATAGTGGACACTGCCTTTGGTTTGAAGTTGACTGACATTATGACGTAACAGCAGGACATCTAGAGAAAACGACAATGACTACAATTTAAAGCCATAGATATTTGCTCGGCGTCAGATCTATTATTTATAATTTTACGAGCAAGGCGATATAAACACAAGTTTTAAACATTATTTGAAAACCCTTCAATAGCAAGTATATCAGTGTAAATATTCCATTTTTAAAACTTTCTGTTACTGTGATCGTCTGACGCATACAGCTAGTCAAGGGTAAATAAAATCTAGCTGTAAATAATACAGTTGTAATTATCATTCACTTGGCTTATTTGATGTATAGGTATGTTCTAGAGTGAAGAATATCTTGCTGTAAATAATACAGTTGTAATTATCATTCACTTGGCTTATTTGATGTATAGGTATGTTCTAGAGTAAAGAATATCTTGCTGTAGATAATACAGTTGTAATTATCATTCACTTGGCTTATTTGATGTATAGGTATGTTCTAGAGTGAAGAATATCTTGCTGTAGATAATACAGTTGTAATTATCATTAATTTGGCTTATTTGATGTATAGGTATGTTCTAGAGTAAAGAATATCTTGCTGTAGATAATACAGTTGTAATTATCATTAATTTAGCTTATTTGATGTATAGGTATGTTCTAGAGTGAAGAATATCTTGCTGTAGATAATACAGTTGTAATTATCATTAATTTGGCTTATTTGATGTATAGGTATGTTCTAGAGTAAAGAATATCTTGCTGTAGATAATACAGTTGTAATTATCATTAAATTGGTTTTTTTTTATGTATAGGTATGTTCTAGAGTAAAGATTATCTTGCTGTAGATAATACAGTTGTAATTATCATTAAATTGGTTTATTTGATTTATAGGTATGTTCTAGAGTAAAGAATATCTTGCTGTAGATAATACATATGTAATTATCATTAACTTGGTTTATTTGATGTATAGGTATGTTCTAGAGTAAAGAATATCTTGCTGTAGATAATACAGTTGTAATTATCATTCACTTGGTTTATTTGATGTATAGATAATTCTTAAGTAAAGAATATCTTGCTGTAGATATTACAGTTGTAATTATCATTAATTTGGCTTATTTGATGTATAGGTATGTTCTAGAGTAAAAAATATCTTGCTGTAGATAATACAGTTGTAATTATCATTCACTTGGTTTATTTGATGTATAGGTAAATTCGAAAGTAAAGAATATCTTGCTGTAGATAATACAGTTGTAATTATCATTATGTTATCTAGTACAGCCGCTCCTTCTATACAGAAGATTACTGCGTCCTACGCTTCTATATGGTTTGTGTTTAGTCCTGCATTCTTATAAGAGTTTTATATGATGATAAAGTGTTGGCTCTCCTTATTTCTTCAGGCAACCCATTTCACGCCCAAATTATTGACGGGAAGAAAGAAAAATTGTATGTGTTTGTTCTTGCATACTGAATAAGAAAAGTGCTTTTATCCCTTGGTGTATCTGAGGGCTGTATTAAGTTATATTTGTGTTGTATTTCTAACTTATAATTAATTGCTTTATGTATAGTGACTAATTTACTATTGGTTCTTCTATCTTCTAATGTTTAAAGATTAAATGATTTAACTAATGCTGTTACTCTTGTGAGTTTGGATTTTTCCTCCAGTAATTAATCTGGCATCTCGTTTTTGCATTTATATTAGTTTATCAATTTTCTTTAGTGGATGGTGTAACACCTTTTCTGACAAAAAATGTAACGTGTTACCTCTTAGACATAAATAAATTAGGGCTGCGGAAATTCCGATTCATTTCTCGATTAATCGATAAATATCTTTATCGATTAAAATAATTTTAAACGATAAAATAGTGATTAAAATTAAAGAAATGTTTTTATTTTTTTTTTCGATTTATTAATAAAAAATTAATAATTAATCATAGTTTGTATTTTTTAAGTACAAACTTCTCCATTTAAAAAGGAGATTTCAAAAGTGTAAAGTTTAAAATATCCTGTTTAATAATGATATTATATTTTTTTTTAAAAAAAATTGTTTTCAATTAAATAACAATTACAAATTTTAAATTAATTGACATTTTGTTGAACTACATATATTTTAAAATATCTCATACTAGTATTATATTTTTAAAATTAAATTAAATATTTAAGTTATGGGAATTTCAAATAGTGACCTATAAGGGCACAAAATGTGAAGAAAAATAACGTATGGAAAAAAGTAAGTATGTGGTCTTAGAAAAAAAATCATAACTTTTGAACCTTTTGGGATAAAAGAGGACCTTTATGTTTTTGTTAATAATCAAAAATTTCTATACAACTTTATTACTTTTATATTTCAAAATTCATTTGAAGTTTTTATCCAAGTGCCTGAACTTTAATACGTTAGATAAATTATTTTTTAAATTGCAAACTTCGTTTTAAAAAACAACTTTTCAGTTTAATGACGTCATACATCTTTATATTTAGGTTTAACAAAATTATCGATTAATTAATGGGTAATTTTTCAAAAGTTAACGATTAAATTAAATTTAATCGATAACAGCCCTAAAATAAATCATATGTAACTTGTTACTTGTGTACTCTTCCAGAGCGAAACTTAATCTTCCCGTGAGAACTCACACGTGTAGGCGTACATCACTGACATACTCCAACTTGTAGGCGTACATCACTGACAGACTCACACTTGTAGGCGTACATCACTGACAGACTCACACTTGTAGGTGTACATCACTGACAGACTCACACTTGTAGGCGTACATCACTGACAGACTCCAACTTATAGGCGTACATCACTGAAAGACTCACACTTGTAGGCGTACATCACTGACAGACTCACACTTATAGGCGTACATCACTGACAGACTCACACTTGTAGGCGTACATCACTGACAGACTCACACTTGTAGGCGTACATTACTGACAGACTCACACTTGTAGGCGTACATCACTGACAGACTCACACTTGTAGGCGTACATCACTGACAGACTCACACTTGTAGGCGAACA
>MUZC01000496.1:37906-66981 GCA_002072015.1 Radix auricularia
TTGTTAAATCCTATTTATTAAGTGTTATTTCAATACATGTTACATAAAGGTCCAATGAGTTGTAGAAATTCGTATATGAAAACATATTAACATTATAATTATTTTCTTTTAAAAATAATTTTTAAAAAGAATCAGGCTCTGTTATTAACATTAACAAGTTTTAGTTAATAATATTTAACTATGCAAAATTAAATTCTGTACAACTTTTTTTAAAAAATAGTTAGCAATAAAAATAAGTTAAATAATTCATTAAAGTTGAGGCACTTGGATGAAATCTTCAAATTAAATTTTAAAATATATAAATATAATTTGATGTTTTACAAACACATAAAGATCATATTTTTATCCCAAGATTGTTCAACTTATAATCACTTTTTTAACATGTTGTTTTCCTTTACATTTTTTGCCCTACTAGGTTTTTTAAATGCCCAATAAGTTATGTATTTTTTTTTAAAATATAATATTTTAGGAGATATATTTCAATAAAAGAAGTTCAATATAATTTCAATGAATTTAAAATTTGTTGCATTTAATAAAGTAAAAACAATCTTTATTTTTAAAAATATCATTTTAAATTTTACAGGTATAAAATCTTTTTTTAATGGAGAAGTTTGTACGTCATCAAAAATAACCTATTATTAATGATTAATAATCAATTATTTATTAATAAATCGAAAAAAAATCATATTTAAAAAAAAATTATACTCTTTTATCGATTAAAATCATTTTAATCGCTAAAAATATCAATTAATCAAGAAAATTTTTATTTTGAGCAGACAAAGTTATTAATAATAATTACAAATAAAAATTAAAACAATAAAAAAAATTAAAATTGATGTATTGATAGTCAGTTTGAGCATTGTTCTAAGACGTGCAATCTGTACATTCGTGTATGTCCAAGTAAAAATCTACAAAAGAGTTATTCTATAAAGTTAATAAAATATACAGACAAAATTAATAATTATATATAGAGTTATATGAAGACAAGAGAATTATACAAGTAATTTATGATCAATTCTACTATTGAAAATACAAGAGAAATAATTCAATCAAACAAACAGCGTCGAACCATTAGTGTTTCAAATTGAAAATAAAAGGTAAATAATTCAATCCATCACACTTTGTCCAACCATTAAGTTCAAATTTTAAAAGTGGAAAATCAAAAAGAAATAACTTAATTACGCAGTTATTACTCTTACTACAATAAAACAACATGTTGATTTCATTTAAGTAATTTAAAAATGCAAAAGAGAAATAATTCAATTTACTCAAAAACTTGATAACAAAACATAACCAACAAAAAAGCAAAAGGGAAATAATTCAATAACCAATCAAAATTCATCAGCACAACATTTGCATAATAAACATATGTGTCACCATCATTGGTCAGCACCACTTGTCCGGCGCCATCTTATTAAACACCATATATCAGTTGCCATTTTGAACGCCATCTTGGTCACCATTATGACTGCACCATGTGTCCGGGGCAAATTTTGTACTACACCCATCATAAGTGACCCTAAAATAACCGGAAGTAACCACATGTAAACGGAAAGGATCTCTTATAACCAGAAACGACCTCATATAAAGATCAAAGCTCAATGATGACGTCATTGGCCATCAGCCCCATTTCTAACTGATTCCGACACAACTCACTAATACCATAGCCGGTGTGTGTTCAGCATCTTACCAACGTTTTATTTCTATCTGCTGAGCCGTACTGTAGCAAAGCACAAGTACAGAAAATAAATAAAAAAACTTTTTCTCGTATACAGAATATAATTTACGATTAATGAAATATGAAATAACTAAATTAAATATGAACTTTGTAATAGAACAATTATTATTGAACCAGGTTGTTTATTTAACTTTTACTTAATCTTAAACATCATAAGAGAAAATAAACCATGGGTAAGTCATTATGTCAGGTAAAACAATGATTCCACTAGTGAGACACATGTCTGTCATTATGTCAGGTAAAACAATGAATCCCATAGTGAGACACAGGTCTGTCATTATGTCAGGTAAAACAATGTTTCCAACAGTAAGACACACGTCTGTCATTATGTCAGGTAAAACAATGATTCCAATATTGATAAGAAAATAAACATTTAACTTCCCCTCAATATTAATGGAGCAGATTGACACAGTAGGACGTCTTAGATGGTTGGTTGTATGTAACGTATGACGTAGGACATCTAAAATGGTTGGTTGTATGTGACGTATGAAGTCTTAGATGGTTGGTTTTATGTGACGTATGAAGTCTTAGATGGTTGGTTGTATGTGACGTATGAAGTCTTAGATGGTTGGTTGTATGTGACGTATGACGTGGGACTTTGATGTGTAGTAACAGACACAGCAGGACGTCTTAGATGTATGATTTTATGTGTCGTATGACGTAGAACGTTGGTGTGTAAGGACGGTCACATTAGGACGTCTTAGATAGTTGGTCTTATGTGATGTATGACGTCTTAGAAGGTTGGTTGTATGTGATGCATGACGTCTTAGATGGTTGTTGTATGTGACGTATGACGTGGGACGTTGATGTGAAGTAACAGACACAGTAGAACCTTTTAAATGTATGATTTTATGTGACATATGACGTAGGACATCTTAGATGGTTGGTTGTATAGGACGTATGACGTCTATGTGTAGTAAGGGATACAGTAGGACGTCTTAGATGGTTGGTTGTATAGGACGTATGACGTCGGTGTGTAGTAAGGGTTACAGTAGGACGTCTTAGATGGTTGGTTGTATGTGACGTTTGACGTAGCACGTCTAAGATGGTTGGTGGTATCTGACGTATGACGTAGGACGACTTAGATGGTTGGTTGTATCTGACGTTTGACGTAGGACGTCTAAGATGGTTAGTTGTTTGTGACGCATGACGCCTTAGATGGTTGGTTGTATAGGACGTATGACGTCTATGTGTAGTAAGAGATACAGTAGGACGACTTAGATGGTTGGTTGTATCTGACGTTTGACGTAGGACGTCTTAGATGGTTGGTTGTATAGGACGTATGACGTCTATTTGTAGTAAGGGATACAGTAGGACGTCTTAGATGGTTGGTTGTATCTGACGTTTGACGTAGCACGTCTAAGATGGTTGTTTGTTTGTGACGCATGACGCCTTAGATGGTTGGTTGTATCTGACGTATGACGTAGGACGTCTTAGATGGTTGGTTGTTTAGGACGTATGACGTCAGTGTGTAGTAAGGGATACAGTAGGACGTCTTAGATAGTAGTTTGTATGTAAAGAAAGACCTAATGTTACAGAATCGTGTACTATTGAATTTATTTCTATAAAGCCATCATACATACCAACAATTAAAATAGACCAAACAAAAGCCGTTATTCAGGAGATATTTTCTAAAACGTTCACTGTCAACTTCAGGCTGCTGGTTAAAATTTTGCAGCAATACAGGTGCGTACACATGTTTTGGCTTGGTGTCCATTTTATGGTGTCAGATTTTAGTGGAGAGCAGCACCATTTAAAATAAATATTTAGTAATTACCATTAGATTTTGATTTAGAGAAAATTATAAATAGCATTACAGTGTCTTTAAAACAGTCCTAGTTGTGCAATGTAATTCTGGTTCACAATGAAATGTTTTCACATGTGTCTATCATATAACAATACTTTACGTTTGTATTCATTATCTACCATGCGCTGCTGAAAAATAAATGCTCTTAACATTTTATGTACAACAGTGAAAGACTAAATACTTTTAATTTTCTGGTTGAGATATTTTATATCATGTTTTGCCATCTGACGTCACTGATGTGTGTAAACATTTCGTGTCATCTGACGTCACTGATGTGTGTAAACGTTTCGTGTCATCTGACGTCACTGATGTGTGTAAACACTTCGTGCCATCTGACGTCACTGACGTGTGTAAACATTTCGTGTCATCTGACGTCAATGATAATTGTCAGAGATTTTGGTCGTCTGACGTCACATATATCTGTAAAAGTTTCTGATCATTCGAATTGGATATTAATAAACTGTGGTGATACTCTTGTCGTGATCAGTAATAAACTGTGGTGATACTCTTGTCGTGATCAGTAATAAACTTTGGTGATACTCTTGTCGTGATCAGTAATAAACTGTGGTGATACTCTTGTCGTGATCAGTAATAAATTGTGGTGATACTCTTGTCGTGATCAGTAATAAACTGTGGTGATACTCTTGTCGTGATCAGTTATAAACTGTGGTGATACTCTTGTAGTGATCAGTAATAAACTGTGGTGATACTATTGTAGTGATCAGTAATAAATTGTGGTGATACTCTTGTAGTGATCAGTAATAAACTGTGGTGATACTCTTGTCGTGATCAGTAATAAACTATGGTGATACTCTTGTAGTGATCAGTAATAAACTGTGGTGATACTCTTGTCGTGATCAGTAATAAACTGTGGTGATACTCTTGTAGTAATCAGTAATAAACTGTGGTGATACTCTTGTCGTGATCAGTAATAAACTGTGGTGACACTCTTGTAGTGATCAGTAATAAACTGTGGTGATACTCTTGTCGTGATCAGTAATAACCTGTGGTGATACTCTTGTCGTGATCAGTAATAAACTGTGGTGATACTCTTGTAGTGATCAGTAATAAATTGTGGTGATACACTTGTCGTGATCAGTTATAAACTGTGGTGATACTCTTGTCGTGATCAGTAATAAACTGTGGTTATATTCTTGTCGTGATCAGTTATAAACTGTGGTGATACTTTTGACGTGATCAGTAATAAACTGTGGTGATACTCTTGTCGTGATCAGTAATAAACTGTGGTGATACTCTTGTCGTGATCAGTAATAAATTGTCAGGATCATCTCGAAGTAATCAGTAATAAACTGTAGGGATACTCTTGACGTGATCAGTTATAAACTGTAGGGTTACTCTTGACGTGATCAGTTATAAACTGTAGGGTTACTCTTGACGTGATCAGTTATAAAATGTAGGTATACTCTTGGCGTGATCAGTTATAAACTGTAGGTATACTCTTGACGTGATCAGTTATAAACTGTAGGTATACTCTTGACGTGATCAGTTATAAACTGTAGGGTTACTCTTGACGTGATCAGTTATAAAATGTAGGTATACTCTTGACGTGATCAGTTATAAAATGTAGGGATACTCTTGACGTGATCAGTTATAAACTGTAGGGATATTCTTGACGTGATCAGTTATAAACTGTAGGGATACTCTTGACGTGATCAGTAATATACAATATGGATACTCTAAAGTGATCAGTAATATACAATATGGATACTCTAAAGTGATCAGTTATAAACTGTAGGGATACTCTTGACGTGATCAGTTATAAACTGTAGGTATAAATTGACGTAATCAGTAGTATACTATATGGATACTCTAATATGATCAGTTATAAATTGTAACATTACACTCTTTCCACATACAAGAATAAAACTTTATCCACAATGACAGTGACAGTCTTTGACTACAAACGAGATCGACTTTAAAAGGATGTTAAAAAACTTCTGAGTTTGGGGTTGTTGTTGTTTTTTTAATTGCCAGAACTTTCAGCTTTATTCTTAACCTGGTCAAAGTAATTTTTCAATGCCCATGCTTGTTTATCTGCACTTGCTCTTAGGGCTTATGCCTTTTTGAAAGGTTAAAAATCTGGTTTTATAAACATTTTTTATTTTAAAAAGATTAAAATTTAAGCATAGTTGATCAACAACTATAGAAAAAAATACGAATCAATTAGTCGCACGGATTTGACCGTCAAGATAATATAAAGAATAACAGTTATTAAATCTTCTGTATGGAAGGAGCGTCTGTAACAAGTTAGGATGAAATGTACTTCATAATATATAGAATAAAAGTTAATATATCTTCTGTATAGATGGATGGTCTATAAAAGACATGATTAAATGTACTTTATAATATATAGAATAAAAGTTAATATATCTTCTGTATAGATGGATGGTCTATAAGAGACATGATTAAATGTACTTTATAATATATAGAATAAAAGTTAATATATCTTCTGTATAGAAGGATGGTCTATAAAGGACATGATTAAATGTACTTTATAATATATAGAATAAAAATACAAAGTTGAGTGCACTGGAACAGTTAAAAATAGTTTTATAACAGTTAAATCCATCGTATTGATAATTAATTAATATTAACAAAGCATTAGCTAAAGTTAACTAAAAGGCTCATAGTCCACCTCGGCCGTCAAATGTTAACGAATACTTAAACACTATGTACTATAATAATAACTTATTAACTAAAGTTAACTGTATGGCTACTAGTGCACCTCGGCCCGTCAAATGTTCCCAAATACTTAAACACTATCTTCTATAGATAGTAAGTGAATTGTCGCTTGACACAAAACTGTACGATTGTTCTTTTCTTTTCTTTAAATTTAATCAAATTTCCATTATTTTCGTCTCTTTTCATTTTTGTTTAAGACACTTACGTTGTTTAGTAACGTCCTTTCAAACTGTCTTGTAACAATTTTCTGTAACATGTTGTGTATCTACTCTTGAAGACAACGAAGGAAAGTTTATTATACATTCTACTTTTCTATGTCAACAATAAATTCGACATTTTTAAGAATTATGACATTAAACAGAAGAATGAGCTTGTTGAAATTGGACTTAGCTTTATATCGTTGGTAGGATTCTCCTAACTAGTCATTAACATTGTACCCCTATTTATAGGCATCGATATCAAGTGAAATAGCACTTGAATGAAATAAATTAGTTCAATTCGAACTTTTCGAGATAAGTTATATTTGTTGCTCAAACAGTCCTGTAAGCATATCTGTTAAATTGCACATACAAATTGTATAGTTCTATCAAAATCTTTATAAATTGCATTTTTTAATCTAATTTGTCTTTTGAATGCTATGCATTTATCCTTTTTTACGGAAGGTCCAGAAAAAATTAACAAATTAACACAAGTCTTTATTATTAAAAGTCATAGAATTATAGTAATACAAAAATTAAAATTTTTAAAGAAGATCATTCTATTCTATGTATTGTCAAAGTTTAGTTTGGTTACCAATAACACATTTTGTTTTAAAGTATATACAATATTAGCGGTGCTCTGTGGTGCATCACTAACGGGAAAAACAATTTCCATTGTCATTTTTTAACAACATGAATAGTGCGACATGTATTTTTAGTTTCTATTTATTAAATCTAGAAAATAAACACCAAAGCACATACCACGCGCATAAATAGTTTAAACTGCAGAAACTAAGATGGCAGATGTTAACTATTGATAGCTGTTAGTAAACCATTTATAACAATATATTAAATTTAAAAGACATAATTGTATACAAAAATAGAACTTGTATTCTTTTTTGTTTTTTAAAATGACGTCATTAGTTTTGTGGTTTTTAGACATTGTTTACTAACCATAGATATTGCTAGTAATTATCAATTATTAAAAAACTAGATTGTGCCAGGCGCCGTGGCGCCTGCGGCGCCCCCGTTTTTTGGGCGCCTACGGCGCCAACCTTTTTTTAAAAGACCAACTAACTTGTCCTTTTTTGATAGATTGTGCCGGGCGCCGTGGCGCCTGCGGCGCCCTCTTTTTTTGGGCGCCTACGGCGCCAACCTTTTTTTTAAAGACCAACTAACTTGTCCTTTTTTGATAAATACGAATTATTAAACTTTATGAAATGTACGCAAAGTATTTATTTAATAATAATAATAGGGGTTGTATTTTGCGCACCGTATTTTGCGCACCGATGCACACCAAACAATGACGTCATCCTGTCATCCTATTAAATATTTTTACAGTGCTCATCAAAACACGATTTTTCAACTAAACTAACTGCTGTAGACTGTGGTACATCTCTTGAGCGTTACGTTACAAACATACCCACACCACTGGGCTATTATATATATAATGTTATTGTTGAAGCATAAGAAATTTTAACGTAAAATTAGTGTCACCCTTTTAAGTACTGTAAATATATATTACAAAAATGAAAGGCCTAATAAAAATCATAGGAATCACTGTGACTATATATAGTAATATTTCTATCAATATCTTTAAAAATATTAATTACAGTCGTGTTGCTCTATGTTCAAAGTGTTATTTCAATGTCAGTAGACTATCATCTTTTGGGATTGACGCTTCACATGAGCTACTTGTGTTATAACTCACAATATTGAATTGATTCTGTGTTCCCAATTATACTTTGACTGAAAGTCTGTATTACAACACGGCATTTAGGAAATGAAATTGAAATTATTTAAAATATAAGAGATGTAAGAGTTGGTTCAAGACGATAAATAATATTTAATAATATTCCAAAATAATTATATAAACAATGTGATAACTAAAGATAACAATAAAAACTTATGGTCCTTTATCAAATCTAAAAAATGGAGCCTTCAGGTATAGCCACACTAAAAGGCTCAAATAATAAAACCTATAATGATAATGCAAATAAAATAAAGCTAATATCCTTAACAAATATTTTGCATCATCATTTTCTGCCTCAGGCGATAAGGAAATTTCAATAAATTTAAATAAATTGGAAGAAATAGGTAACATAACTGTAGATGAGATAGGTATACATTCACTCCTAAAAAACTTAAAAATAAACAAAGCTACGGGACCAGATGAATTACCTGCCAGGTTATTAAAAGAATTAAGCAATGAACTGTCCCAAATCCTTGTAGTTCTTTTTCAAGCCTCTCTAAACCAGGGTAAAGTGCCCGAGGATCGGAAATTAGCCAATTAAACGCCACTCTTTAAGAAAGGTGATAAATCCGACCCTGGTAATTACAGACCTATTTCACTTACTAGTATCACATGTAAATTACTGGAACACATAATATATAGCAGAATAGTTAACCACCTTGACAAATATAATGCCCTATGCCCACACAAACATGGCTTTAGAAAGAACAGATCTTGTGAAACACAATTGATAGGCCTAATAGATGATCTATCAAAAGGCTTAGATAATAATGATCAAATAGATACAATATTACTAGACTTCTCAAAAGCATTCGACAAAGTTCACCACCTTAGTTTACTCAAAAAACTTAAATACTTTGGAATCTCAGGTCCCTTACATCACTGGATCCAAGATTTCCTATTGGGTAGGGAGCAAACTGTAATAATTAATGGTTCTAAATCTACACCAATAAAGGTTAACTCAGGAGTTCCACAAGGAACTGTCCTAGGTCCCTTACTATTTTTAATTTATATAAATGACTTACCCAACAATATCTCAACAGGAACTAAAGTTAGGTTATTTGCTGATGATTGTATAATCTATAGAACAATCAAGTCAGAACAAGATAGCAAAATTTTACAAAAAGACTTAGATGAACTAATAAAATGGGAAACTAACTGGAGTATGTCCTTCCACCCAGAAAAATGTCAACTGCTAAGAGTACTAAAGAAAAAGAAACAAATAAATTCAAAATATTTCATTCATGGAAAAGAACTAACCCAAACTAAAGATGCGAAATACTTAGGGGTCATAATAAATGAGAAACTATCTTGGAATCCCCATGTCAATGAAGTTATTAAAAAATCAAACAAAACCTTAGGCTTTATAAAAAGAAACTTTTACAAATGTAACAAAGATATAAAACTAAAATGATACCTCACCCTGGTGAGACCTATACTAGAATATGCATCTTCAGTATGGGACCCATCCACAAAAGAAAATATTGATAAGTTAGAACAAATCCAAAGAAGAGCTGCAAGATTCATTACTGGAGAATATTCAAAACTGACAAGAGTAACACCGTTAGTTAAATCATTAAACCTTGAAACACTAGAGGATAGAAGAACCAAGAGTAAACTATTAATTATACATAATGCTATTAAATCTAATTTAGAAATACAACACAAAGATAACTTAATACAACCCTCAAATAGACATAAAGATAAAAACACCTTTCTAATTCCATATGCAAGAACAAACACATATAAGATTTCTTTCTTTCCGTCCGATATTCGGGCGTGGGATAGGTTGCCTGAAGAAGGCAGGAAAGCCAACACTTTATCATCATTTAAAACTCTAGTAAGAATAAAGGACTAAACACAAACCATAGAAATACGTAGGACGCAATAATCTTCTGTACAGAAGGAGCGTCTGTAACATATAAGATAAGAAAAGTTTCCTTATACTTAAATAGACTTAATACTAATTATGTTTAGACTACTGGCGCTAGACCGCTTGAGTGCCTAGCCTAGAGTCACCGCAGAAGTCAGTCGTCCAAGAAGCTTTATTTTAATGAATGTTTCAGGATGAAACCTAAAACATTTGTTTAAAAATTAAATAGAATAAAACCACATATTAAAATTTAAAAAAACCACTACGACTAATTTTGGAAATGAATTCTCCCGAAGAAAGACTGGCCTGATTTGCCTTAAAACACTTAATACTGAGGTGAGGTAAGTTAATTTGTGTTTTGAATTTGAAAAAAAAAATAATTAAAATTATTAGATAAGGCTAAAAATTATTAAAGTAAATTAATTAACATTATTAAACAACTTTTTGAACAACTTGACAAATATTAATGTCATTTGTACTAATTTTGTTACAAATTTTTAAATAATTTTAATAGTTTTTTTTATATATTTTTTAAATTAAGAATGTAATAATAATTGTAATTAATTCTCAAATTCAGGGCTGTATTGAAAGTAGCAGATTATTATTTAATATAAAAATTTAGTTTGTTGCTGAGTTGTCTACAAAATATTAGATAATATTTCAATCAATATGTTTTTTTCATTCATCCGACACATTTTAATATAATATAATATTATTGGGGGATTTTGATATTCATACAGATTATAAATTTGTACATAGTAACAGTTTGCTTTTCCGCAATATTAGTTAAAATAATAATTCACTTTTACTTATGTTTTTTTTTTTCATATTCAAATCAATTGACTTTAGACGACTCATTTTCTAGAATAACCACATAACAATTTCAAAAATAATTTATGAGACCTGATGCTGTTTGCCAGTGTTTTGTTAATGAACATATGCCTTACTTACCCATATAGAGAAATAATTTTACATGCATCAAGTGCCCCAAATAATCTTGACTAAAACATTACAATGTAATTATATTATTCTTCAAGGTAAACCTCAAGACTGGGTTAACACCAAATATTATTTTAAAGTGTTGATTTTGGAGCTTATAGTAAGACAAGGGACTGTGAGATTTTTATAGGATCAAATACGTAAAATAAAATAGGGCTGCTTTCTCTTACCCTCAACCAAAAGAGCTACCTGGAACCAATACAAAACTACAATATTATATGTATTTACTGGCAATGAAAGATATTTAATGGCAATATATAATTTATCCATACACATGCTGAAACAGAGAAGTTGAAATTTACAACATTAGTTGGCCCTGAAAAACGTATACTTAATCTATGTATTTGACATATGTCTTATAATTACAATTGCTCCTTACTATTAAGTAGATTAAATCATTCTATGTTCAAGAATGCCTTTTATAAGTTTTGAATGTTGTAGAATTTTTATTTTAGTTTTTTAAGGCCACCCAATTGTTGACAAAAATGCCATTCAGAAGAATGAGGATTTGTATATATTTTTTTTAATATGGAACAAGACAAGTTTTGTTTTTATTTCAGTGTCTACCACTCTAGACATATAGTATGATACTTAATATATATCAACTATTTTGCTATTTCTTCTATTTATGTTTTACATGGTGGATAGGTACAATATAAACGATTCACATTCTTCAAATATAGGTATTAAATTATTAAAATTTAACTTTGTTTAAGGCAGACATTTTATTATTTTTTTAAAATACACAATGAAATTTAATTTTTATGAAGCATAATAGTAATAGAAATTTGTTGGAGCTTTTAATTACTTCATTAATCTGTGGATTCCAACTTAATTGTTGGTTTATTGTTACTATTAAGTACTTGCATTTTTATTTGGGTTAGATATTTGCCCTGAATGCAATAGTTTGCATTTATTTTTCTTCTCTTATTTATGCTCGTAACTCTTATTTGAATACATAAATTAAGTGTAAAAACTGTGTATGTTAATACAATTACTTTTTTACTTTAGTTATTCATCTTAAGCTAGATGTATTTGTAACATTTAAATAGACCCTTCAGACTTAATTGTTCTGTAGCTTATATAATCATCAGCTGATAACATACTTTTTGCTGTTGATGAGATGCTATTGAATAAATAATTATTGTAAATAAAAAGTATATTGGGGTGGGGAATAGGGGGAACTAGGAATATTTCTTGTAAAACTGAGTTTACCATTATCAGTGATGACTTAGAGCCAATATTCTTTAGATACTGTTCTGTGCTTCTTATCAAATCTTGAATCTATTTAAATTAAGGAATGGGTATACCTAACTGTTAGTGAGTGCATACTTAATCTATTGTCAAAAAAAAAAAAGTTTTAAAATTGTGATTATACTTAAGTCACAAGGTATTAGTAGCTATCACAATATTAGCTATAGCTATTAACCATTATATTAACAGTTTCAAATAATGCATGTGTATATATATATATTAGGGCTGCGGAAATTACCGATTAATTTCTCGATTAATCGGTTAATGTTTTTATCGATTAAAATTATTTTAATCGATAAAATAGTGATTAAAATTTAAGAATTGTATTTAATTAATTATTTTTTCCGATTTACTAATAAATAATTAATTATAAATAATAGTTTGTACAAACTGCTATATTTAGAAAACAGAATCTAAAAGTGTAAACATAAATATTGGCCTTATATTTCTCTACTTATAATTAAATATATCTACTAACAATATTATATTTTAAAATTTAATTAAATAAAATACTTAAGTTATTGGTATTTTTAAAAATGTCATAAAAGGGCACACAATTCAAAGGAAAACAGCGTAGTGAAAAAAGATGATTATGAGGTCTTATAAAAAAATCATAACTTTTGAACACTTGGGATAAAAAGATGATCTTTATGTTTTTGTTAATCCTCAAACAATTTCTATGTAGTTGTATTACTTGTATATTTTAAAATTAATTTGGAATTTTCATCCAAGTGCCTAAACTTTAACGCGTTATTTAACTCATTATTATTGCTAAATATGTTGTAAAAATAACTCAATAAAAAAAATTCAAATGCCTCTTTTTATTACTTCTCTTGAAATTTTCAGTTGAATGACGTCATACTTCTTTATTTTTAGCATAACAAAATTATCGATTAATTAATCGGTAATTCCTCAAAANTATATATATATATATATATATATATTAAATTTAATTTTCATTAAATTATGTGAATATATCATATATATTTATAAGTATGAGTATAATGCAAGTAAATTATTTCACTTTTAAAATATTAAAACCACATATTCATAAAATAATTCTTGAAAAATTATGATGTAGCATGCATATAACATGTTCACATAAGTATCAACCATAATAAGGTCCATAAATGTATTAAAATTTATAAATTACATACAATTGGTTTTTGGATGTTTTTCTTTAAAATGTAAACATAAAACAGACATAGATTTTTAAATATATTTTTTTTAATAATTTATTTTCAATAAAATTTTTGAAAATATTTAGAGTAGTTTTTTTAATTCTTTTTTATTTTTAAATTTCAAATAAATATAAGGCTGATGTTCATCATTGCAATAAATTTATAAATGCTTATTGATTTCGATATTTAAAAATGCAATATATTTCACATAACTATAATTAAAATAAACACTTTTATTGTCTTATATCAACATTTTTATTTGATCTTGAAACTCATTTCAAGCACACACAAAATTATGTTTAAACTCATAAAGGAAACAAAAAATCGTATACATTCATTTTAAAAAACTGAACTTTTAAAAATTTATTATGTAACAAGAAAACTATGACATCTCAACAGTAAAAACATAAACACTAAACAGTTTATTATTAACACTTATCAGTAAAACTGTGTTTCTTCCTTTTGATTAAATGTTATGAGTGTTGAAGTCAACATTTTGTTTACAATCCCATTTGAAATTAAATTTCTTTGAGGCTTGTTGTCAATTGGTTATATTGGGTGATCAATTTGATAAAGAACAATAATATTGATCCATAAATGATTTTAACAATTTCATTTGTTTTGGCCCATCATTTATTATTATTTAAATTGTCATCAAAATGAATGTAAATTATTGATTTATTTGCCATAACATTTTCTTTTCTCTCTTCTCCTGAATTTATGCCAGCAAATGGTTTATAAAACTTCTTTGTTTTGAACAGAACACATACAATATGAATAGTAGTTGGGTATAGAATTTCAATGAAGAGTTTTGGTCATTTAAATGTAGCTGACTATCTGTAAGAGGTCTTGTGGTTTTTAAAAGGCTCTTTACAAAATTTGTCTCCCAAGGTTTGCCATTTTGTTTCTACAACATTGGCTAGAAAGAAGAAAAAAAGGTGCTTTTACTTTACTTTTACACACATTGTTAAACATACATATATATATATCTATATGTATATAAATGAAAATATGTCTGTGTGTGTGTGTGTGTGTGTGTGTGTGCTTGTCCGTGGTAACTGACTAAACTATTCATCCGATCGTCATGAAAATTTTTAGGACTGTTGAGTACCCTCACGGAATGGTAACTGGCTACTTTTTTTCTCAATCTAACACTAAAGGGGCGCCGGGGGCCCCAAATGTGAATTTTTGCTTATATGAGCTATATAAAAAATAATTTAATCGCTAACTACTCGCTTTTTTCATTGATCTTAACCAAATTTTGCAATTAAATTCTTGATAGCCATTATTTAAATACCATAGTGCACTAAATTCCAAATGGCAACACCTTCGAGGCTGGGGGCCTAAAATACGTGTTTTCTTAAACGTTTACGAATTTTTTCACTATTCAATTATTAAAGGTCTTGACAAAAAATGTTAAATGTATCCATTATTATCCATCTTAAAATAAACAGTTGTTTTGAGCTTTATATCTTGCCCCGAATGGGCCCCTGGGGCCCTTAATGTCGTTTTTTGCCTATATAAGCTATATAAAAATTAGTTTAAGCGATAGCTACTTGATACATTGATGAATCTTAAACAAACTTGGTATATAAATACTTTATATTCAATATTAAAATATTATAGGGCACTAAACTCCTAATAGCAACTCCTTCGAAGCTGGGGCCCAAATATACCTGTCCTCTTTAACGTTTAAGATTTTTTTCACTATTCAATTATTAAAGGTCTTGACAAATAATGTTAAATGTATCCATTATTATCCATCTTAAAATAAACAGTTTTTTTGAACTTTATATATTGCCCTGAATGGGCCCCGGGGCCGTTAATGTCGTATTTGCCTATATAAGCTATATAAAAATTAGTTTAAGTGATAGCTACTTGCTACATTGATGGATCTTAAACAAACTTGGTATATAAATACTGGATAGTCAATATTAAAATATTATAGGGCACTAAAGTCCTAATGGCAACTTCTTCAGGGTTGGGGGCCCAAAATACCAGTTTTAGTAAACGTTTAAGATTTTATCTCTCAATTTAATTATTAAAATTCTTAACAAATAATGATAAATGTATCTATTATCCGTATTGAAATGAACAGATGTTTTGAACTTTATATCTTCCCTTGAATGGGCCCCTGGGGCCTTTAATCTCATTTTTTTCTAATATGAGTTTATATGAAAATTAGTTTATGCGTTAGTTACTGAGTAAATGAATGGATCTTAACCAAACTTTTTATTAAATAAACTCTGTATACCATATTAACATAATAAAGGGCAATGAACTTCTTATGTCCTTTTCATCGGGGCCGGTGGGCCCCAAATGTCTTTTTCTTAAATTTTAAAGATATTTTTCCCATTCATTTTTAAAAATCTCGATAAATATATTCATAATGAAATGGAATAAAAATGAACAGTTTTTTGAAATTTATATCTTGCACTGAATGTGGCCGGGGGCCCCTAATATGTTTTTCCTTCTATATCTATCTCTATATTGTGTGTGTGAGTGTATTTCGTTTAAAGCTGACTAAAACATGTATCCCATCGTCTTGAAAATGTTAGTGACCGATGAGTACCCTTTAAGAATGGTAACTGCTACTTTTTTTCTCCATTTAACACTAAAGGGGCGCCGGGGGCCGATAATGTCATTTTTTTGTGCTAAAATTAGCTATATAAAAACTAGTTTAAGCGCTAACTACTTGCTATATTGATGGATCTTAACCAAATTTTGCAATTATATTCTTGATAGCCAATATTAAAATACCATAGAGCCCTTAACCCCTAATAGCAGCCCAATCGGTGCTGGTTTATAGCTGACTAAACCATGTATTCGGTCGTAATAGGACTTTTGCAGACTATTGCGTGCATTCCCAGGAAGTTAACAGGTAATTTTCTTCGTCAATTAAACACACATATGGCGCGGCTGGCCCATAATAACATTTTTTGCTTATATGAGCAATAGAAAATTAGGTTAAGTACTAGCTACTTGGTAAATGGATGGATCTTAACCAAATTTTATTTTTTAAAACTTGATAGCCAATATTAAAATACTATAAGGTCCTGAATTTTTAATGACCATTTCTTCGGGGCTGGGGGTGCCAATAGTCTTTTTAGGGGGGGGGGGTGATTAATGTTTAAGAGATTTTGTCAATTCAATATTTAACCAACGACAAATATATCCATTATCATTCAAATTTAAATGAATATCGTTTTTAACTTTACATCTGGCTTTAAATGAGCCCCATCATGTCTTTCTTTTCTTTAATTAAGTTTATGCGTTAGGTTTTGTGTAAAAGAATTGATCTTAACCAAAATTTGTTAACAAAATCTTGGTAGCCCATATTAAAATGCTATAGGGCACTAAAATTCTAATGTAATTTACTTTTGGGCTGGGGGCCCCGAATGTCTGTTTTTGGTATATGCTTAAGATATATTCCCCATTCAATTTTTAAAATCTATAGGAATATATATGAATGATGAAACTGAATTAAAATAAACAGCTTTTTGAATTTGACATCTTGCGCAGAATGGGCACAGGGGCCCCTAAATGTATTTTTTTCTTTTATATTACCTTTACAAAAATTAGTGCTAGTTTAAGTTACTAAGAAAATAACGGATCTTGCCAGTTTTAGTACATAAAAACTTAAGAGTTTATAAATGTTTTCTATAATTAACCGAACTCTTAAATTCCATTCCTCGGGCAGGCATACCGAAATGTTTTTGTAATGCGCGTTAATAATTTAATTCCCCAATCAATTTTACACAATATAGAGAAACAAAGCTTGAGTACAATGGCGATTAAAAAAATAATAAATCATCACTTACTTTAGAGCCCGGCCCCTTAATTTCGTTTTTTTTCTTTATTTTTTTCAAAGCTGTATATATATAGAGAGAGATTTATTTATCCATTTGCTGGGAAACTTGGACTTTTTTGCACACTTCCGTGTAGGTTTTTGGCATAGTAGTTTTTAAAACAGATCACGCATTGGATTCTTAAATAGCCAACGGTGATGCACCATCGTCTCGCAAGACGGAAGGATGCCGAATATTTACTGAGATCGTTTTAAGCTTTATATCTTGTCGTGAATGGGCCCTGGGGCTCTTAATGTAGTTTTTTTTTGTCTTATAAAAATTCAAGAGTCTATAAATAATTACTCTAGGAAACTGAACTCTTTATGTTCATTCCTTCGGGTAGGCGGCCCCAATTTTTTTTGTAATGCACGTTAATAATTTAATTCTCCAAAGCAATTTTAAACTATATTGAGAAACATAGCTTGATTACAAAGTAGCACATATTTTAGAGCATAGCCCTTTAATGTCATTTTTTAAAAAGCTTTTAAATTATTATTTTATTTATCTGTCTGCCATGATCTTTGGACTTTTTTTCGCACTTCAGTGTAGGTTTCTGGCATAACTGTTTTAAAATATATCACTCATAGGATTCTTAAATTGTCAATTTTACTGAGATCGTTGCAACGCACGACCNATAATATATATATATATATATAAATTAGTCTTGACAATTATTTTTATACTATTCATAATAAATTCTAAAAGTTTAAGTTAAACCACAAACTTTTTTAAAAATTACCAAATAGTTTAAAAGTTGAATAAATTAATCAACAATTACATGTATGGTATCGTTACAATTAATACAATATTTCAACTGTATTTTCACGACCTGTACTATCATAAGTATAAATAACTTAAAAAACATATACTAATACTAATTACTCTATCAACTAATTCTAATATTAATATTATATATGATTTCAATTTCATACTAGAAAACTTATAGTAAGTTAAAGTAAAAGGGTCTAATGTTAATTGGACATGTATTTCTCTGTAAACTGACTTTAATATTACTTACTCTAGTTAGTAACAGTAAGTATTTGAATAGGCATAGTGTATTAATACTATTATCATTACTATTACTATGATTATTCGTAGTTTTACTACACTACAGTTGTAGGATGTTGTCACTGTTGTAGTTGTAGTTTTAATTTATTTTTATAAACATTTTAATCTTGTTTTCTTTCCAGGAAATTTAAAATATTATAAAGCATTTGAAATATTAGTTTTGAAATAAATATTAGGGGATATTTTTTTGAACTTACATTTGATATAATATTAAAATTAATTATAACATTAAATATTACTTTTAAATTGTAAGTATAGTATAGATAATATTTGAATATAATATACAAAATAACTGCATAGCATTAAAGGGAACAAAAGTTTTTTAAATAGTGAAATAAGTATTTCGCTTCATTACTTTATAATATTTGTTATTTGAATCCCTTTTAGTCATTAAAAATAATTTAAAGTAAAAAAAAATAAGTCTAAAAATTACCAATACGGCTAAAACGAGTTACTCTGACCGCAGCGTCGCGTCTATTCCGGTTGCTATGCAGGATAGTTGCTCCCCTTGAATCTTGTTGTTTTCTTATTTACTTATTACCTCCCTTGCTGTAAAATGCAAATAATTTGTATATTATCATTATTGGATTTGTATTCGTGCACCAGGAGATAGGGGGGGGGGGGTCTCCTGTTCATTTTTTGCCAAGTATAAATGAGTATATTATAAGAACTAATTGCTGTGCTCATTTACAAAAGGAGTGCTGCTAATTCCTTGGCGGGCTTTTTTTCCACCATGTCGTTTCCATTAGTAAGTAGCCATTTTTTGTTACAATTTTCGGAAAATTGAAGATTTTAGGGTTTGGGTTAGGTAAGGCTTTAGAATTTCGGAACATTGAAGATTTTAAGGTTTTGTTTATGTATAGCTTTAGAATTTCGGAAAATTGAATATTTTAATTTTAGGGTTTGGGTTAGGTATAGCTATAGAATTTTAATAGTGGCAGTAGTGATCTAGTGCATGAATTTCTAAAAGGATTTAAATAGTGTATCCCCCTCTGTTGCCTGATCGGTGAGTACCCATTGTTTTCTTCATTTTTACAACTGTTTTGCTTTTATGTAAAACGCTAAAAAATACTCCTTAAAATATTAGAATGTCCCCCAATCCTTCGGCCATCTTGTTGCTATGGCACGTCACCGCCGGAAAAGTAATGCAAGCTCCGTGAATTTTTTTTTTTATTTGCCCGTAGCTAAAAAAAACTGCGCAATTTTAGAATCCCTGATTCCCCTACCCCTCTGAATTCACGGGGCTCGCACTACTTTTCCGAAAGTCACGTCGGTCACGTGCCTTAGCAACAAAATGGCCGCCGATAATGGCGGTGCGGACTGAGTAATCATTGTTTACCAAAAATACATATAGTTAATTATAAGATATACTATCTCAACTTAATTTTTAAGTTTAAAATTAAAAAAACATATTTAAAAGTCGATTACCAACTTGAATCGTCATGACCCAATTAATTTTTAATTACTTGGACTTGATGTAGTCCTAAAATTTAATATTTTTAATAATTATTTATAGTTTAAATTATCTATCATTCTTGATTGAATTAAATAAACAACATCTTCATAATAATTGTAACTTATTTACTTGTAGAATTAGGTTCGTCTGCAATTTCAAGCCAAAAATTCCTTCCTAAATACCTAGTCCTATTACCATTATTATTATTACAGACTGTGATAACACTTCAACGACATTGTTGAGGGGAGTGTGGGCTCATGAACTTCAGAATTTAATTTATCAATATCCATAAAAAAAAATCAAAATGATTTTAGATTAAAATGGAAACCTACTGTTTTATATGTTGAAAATCATGCATGAAGGCCAATTCTTATTTATCAAATGATTATTTACACACATAAAATGAGACGAAGTGGCACAAATTTCCGCCATTTTGTTGACTTTTGAAAGCCAATTCGCGCGATGCGCTGGAAAAAATCAAAATGTTCGCGCGTATACGCGCGTATACTGGCGTTTTTACGCTGCCAGTGTAACCACGCACTATATGTTATTGCATTTGTTTTTCAAGAGGTTTCAGATGCGTGACTAGATGAGCGAATTCGCGTGAAGTGTAACCACACCCGTAAAGTATGTATATACATCTTTTAAGTGGTATTTTACTGATAATTACTGCATTTTAGATTTTAACCTTTTTAGAAAAAATAATAAACATTTCATCTTAAAATCAGTCCACCAGTTGTAACTTGAATAATTTTAAAACTCGCTGTCTTTTATCCTATTAACCCATTAGTATTCCTATAATAATATTATCAACCGTGTGGAGTATGTGCGACTGGTTGACAATAATTTTCTACTTGGTAGGCCTACTTTTTTTTATCCAGCCACAAAAAAAAAAAAAAAAAAAAAAAAAAAAAAGTGATCCTTTTTTTTTTTTTAAATGTGCAAATTGTTGGCAACCCCTACTAGATTTAAATGGCTATTAATAACTATTAACTATGTATATTGGAAGTATGCTCACTGACACTTACGAGGATGAAAATTGAATACATTAATATTAAAATTATCAATCTCGTTTCAATACTGTTAGTTGGTTTTAGCTATGCTTATAAATAGTAGTATTAAAAAAAACACAATAGTAATGATTATAAAATTAATTTAATCAATCTTCATCATCACAATCACAAGTGGGGAAAGTTCGTAGTACTAGTAGATGGTAGTAGCAGGGCGGATTAAGACTACACTGGGCCCCTGGCTTCAATCAAACGGGGGCCCTATCCAGCCAGCGTCCCTTAAAATATGATTGCTAACAGCTAATATAAGACTGTAACTAAATATTAATAATGAAAAAAGAAACGCACACGAAGAAATAACTGTTTAAAATGTTCGCCGGTTTGTTAAAAATTTAGTGTGAAAAGAAAAACTTTTACATTCCACCGCTGGAAATCGAACCAGACACCATTTGCATCACTAGTCTATGCCCTTTCCACACGACAAGCGGAGCTTGTCTAAAATGAGAAATTTTAAAAATATAAACTATATTTTATACTATATTCTCTAAGTTAGCCAAGTTTTATAGATTAATAAGACGGTCTGCTCTGAATCGCGCAGTGTTAAGAAGTCGTAAGAAATTTCCCGAATCATGTTTTTTTTCAGCCAAACCTTTAAAATGGGAATTTAAGAATTTATAAGGATTTTGCCTAACATATGGAATATGGGAATTTTTGAGATTGACAATTTAAAAGAAAATATTTAAAATCATGGATGAAAATAAAATAAAATAATTTGAAAAATGCTCATTTTCAAATAAGAAATATTTTTTTGTGTTGGTGCGAGGCTCTTTGAAATCTTATTTATTTATTTTTAACGTGTCTTGGTTTTTTATTTCGGATTTAGTTTTTTTTTTTCCTGATGTTTTCGCTAGGTTTTTCCCATTATTGTCACTGACAGTAGACTGAAGACAGTTTACAGTCAGATTGTGTAAATATATTACTATTAAATGATATAATTAATTAGTCTGAGCCCGAATCATCATAAAATGTTTGTTACATATAAAGGACCAAATCATTAATAATATGTAAACATATATCAATCTATGTAACCATGTATGATTGATTCATTATTAATAAATTTCAAAACATTCATTTTTTAAAATATATTTTAATCAATCACAGACAAATTTAAATTACAAGAGTATCCAAATAACTTTTTTTAAACTTCATGATGTTAAAATTTAAAAGTATAATCTATATTTTTACTTTGTAGCTAAGTTGTTAAAAAAAAGTACAGGTTAAATAAAAATTGAAAGTACCCGATTAAAAATTGCCTTAAAATGCAAAAATATTTATTATTTTTTAATTTGGAAGTCAAAAGTCAATAAAATGAATGCGAAAGAATTTAATTGAAGTTGCCACTTTTCAGATTTTCCCCCAAATTTTTAATGCATTTCGGAATTTTTAGTCCAATTTGGAAATTTTTCTACCCTTAGCTGGGAAAATCTGGCACTTAAGATTTCGCAACTCTGGAATCGCAATCAGTTTAATAGATAGTGTTTATAAATTTATTTAATTTATTATATTTTCAAGGGTTCGTGCAAACATTTGTACACTTTTATTATAAAATATAAAAAGTTTGGGGGCCACAAATCGTCGGGGGCCCGTGGCTTTAGCCCGCTCAGCCCCCCCTTTAATCCGCCATAGGGTAGTAGTAGTACTAACTAGTATTATTAGTGTTAGCGTAAGTTTTAGAAAACTTAGTCTAAGCTTAAGCCGGCCTGAGCATCGCGGTGTGTCCAACTCTAACACATTTCATAGCAAAGAATACTTTAGCATATTACTAATTACTAATAAAAAAAACCAACCTCGTAATTACAAATTAAAGATCACTGCAATTAATTGAAAAAGAAATACGAAAGTGAAAATAAAATGTTTTTAAAAATGATTGTCGTAATCGACCAGTTTAAACTGAACCACTCAAACCATTAGACGACAGAAGCTCATACTAAAGATGTTTCTAAAGAATCTAATATCTAATTGGCAAGAGGTGACGTCAAACGCTATGAATCATGGGGAAAATCTCCCTATAACGTTCAGCATTATACGGAGATTTCTCCAAATAACGCCCGGCTTTATACATTGAATTCTCCGAATAATCACTTTGTTTTTAAAAAATCATGTTAAGCCTGGAACGTATTGGAATTCAGGACGTGTTAGCGCATTTTCGTATTATGTATCAGTACTTATGTTAGATATCAGAATTATGTAGTTATCAGTAATTGTGTTTAGATTTTAGACATATATTTATGAATTTTCTTGTGTAATGAATATACCTGACATTTTTTTATTTAAAAGTCATTTCTTTACATTTAAAAAAAAAATTATTTTCTCTTTAATCCAACTACAAGTCACCACAAATGATGACGTAAAACTCTCTAAACTTTTACACATATTCTAATGACGTCAACTAAAAAAAAACAACTAATTCTTTTGCACCCTTTCGCACGACTCTTCAATGCTTGATGGATTATTCATTCGACTTCCGGCTATGGCGGCCGTTCCCTGCGCTAGTGTTACCTCTCGATTCGAAATATTTGTTGGTAGTTTTAACGGGGTTTTTAAACGGATCGAGTAACTGAGTGTTGATGCACAAATGGCAGGTCAGGGCATACAAAAAACATATATACATCATGGGTCTAGGACTTATGGATGCTGTGATCAAGGGTGATGACAGACGGACGGACGGACAAAACGGGTGCAATAGCGATTTCGACATCTCGAAAATGCGCTAAAAATATAATGCAACCAACTTTAGAAACAATAAATTCAATTTTATAATGAAATATAGTTTTTATATTCGTTTGTTCAACTATAAATTTCATATCTGTAATGAAATATATATTCAAGCAAAAATACTTAATTCAGTTTTTCTCTAATTCAGCGTACATAAAGTATATTTTTCTCTAATTTTTTATCACTAAAATTTATTTAAAAATTTATTTAAATGCGTTGTGAAAATTCGCCTAACCACAATATATACTAACAAGCAGCAAAAGCTGTCCAAGTGTCTATAAATAAATTTAAAAAACGAACAAACAAACAAAAAAACTCGCTTCGAACGACCGCGGAAACTTGTTCAATATATAAATGAGATTAAAATTTTATGATTTCCTATAGATAACCGGATAGAAATTGGTATTTTATTTTTATAGGATATTAATGCATTCAGGTAAAATCCCCGGTTTATGATATGTAACTAGTGCGCTTATAACAGTGTGAAGTGTGTCATTAGACACTCTATAACAATTGTACTAATAATAAAGATGGTAGAGACTCTAGACATATAACAGTGTTAAGTGTTTCACTAGACACTCTATAACAACTCTAGGCTACTAAAAATAAAGATGGTAGAGACTGTAGACATATAACAGTGTTAACTGTTTCACTAGACACTTTATAACAACTGTACTAATAATAAAGATGGTAGAGACTGTAGACATATAACAGTGTTAAGTGTTTCACTAAAACAATTGTACTAATAACAAAGATAGTAGAGACTGTAGACATATTGTAGCTACTGCCCTTATAACAGTGTGAAGTGTAATTAATTTTCTTATGTACAATTAAGAAGTACAATTTTCGACATCGTCTATGATTTTACACGAAGACTAAAACATATTTTAAAATATTGGTAAAAAATAGATTATAATAAAATAAGTTTTATGAGGACTAAAAAGAACAAGGTAATTTTAAACTTATCACTATAAGTACTTTAATTTAATGTGACTAAAACATTGAATGGATACTTATGAGGTTTTACAAATGCAGTTCACTCATTCTCTCACTTATATATCTCTCTTTAGACCTCTCAATTACAAATCTTTTATTTTTTTATACCAAACACTTAGAGGCTTATCCCTGGGAGAAATTCCGTCGTCAATTCTTTACTGGATAGTGCGTCTTCAAATATAGACTTTGGCCTCCTTTCAAAATGTACATTCCTTTCCAGGGATATATGTCAGCAAAGACAACAAAAAGTTTTGTATAATGGCCTATAAATTATTTTTTTTAATGCAGCTGTTTTAATTTTCATGAAAGTGAAACAAAATAAATTGACGAATTTTTATATAGTTCATACTTATAAAGATTTAATCTCTTTTATTGTTCATTTTAAAAAAATTAACAAATTAGATACAAATTCAGCATTTTGAGAGTCATTTTTTTGCGCCCGGATCCCTACTTGTTTTTTTTTTTTTTTAGCTGAGGCTTAAGAGTGGTTGAGTTTAAGACAACTGATTTAATACCTTCATAGTTTTACTTTAAAAGAAAATAGTATTCGGTATTTTCCGAAAATATTTGTTACTTGACATTTCAAGAGGTTTACAAAAAAAAAAGGAAAATCAAGTTTTAACTTTTTTGTTGTTTTTTTTTTTCTTTACAACTATATAATTAAATCATTAAAGGTTTTTATATACAATAATGCAATTATTATTTTTATTTATTATTTTAATCTATACTATTTCCAATGATTTACTTGATACCGAAAGTGAAAGTCTTCATGATTACAGGAATCGTCGTCATATAAATGTATTACTACTTGAAAACTGAAAATTGTGATAGTGCTTACTCTATGCATTTATAATATTGATATGTAATAAGTATTTCTGACATTTATTTAAATACATTTATAAACATAAGTCATGCATAATGTGAATGTTTAATTCTGAAATAGGGGAGATAATATTTCTTGACTTGTGTTGTTTTCAGCATTATTTAATTATTTTAATAGCCTACTTCTAGTAATTCTGTTTTGAGTACTCAAGCACATTTTCTCCTGTTAGTTAAGAAAAATCTTACAGCCTACAGCCCTTTTTTACCTTTATGCGTTTGCCCAGATTGTCTGGTTGGTAAACTTTTAATATGTAGTTATGACTTAATTATTAATTACATAATTTAAATGATACTTAGTTTATCACCTATGCTCATGTCATTAAGTTAAGTCCTGATCAGGACGAAGGCGATTGACAGCAGACGGGTGAGTTATTAAAAGTTCAGATTTCATCTCGCTATATCCATTTAGAATAAAACGATCCACGGTAGATTAAACTCTGTCTATATTGATCGAATATCAGACGTTACTCTTAGAATAATATTAAATCAGCCTCGCCTTTAAATTTAAACTTAAACTCAAAGCTTGAATTTATCAACAACAATGGCCGCCATCACCACGCTTAACCTTAAAGTCCAGCCTTGGACTTTAAATAAACCGGGCACCATTTTGATTGATTGTTCTGGCCCTAAAGCCTATAATGTACCGATAGAGGTCATTATGAAAGAGCTAACTGCCAATTTTGGGGTTAATTGGGACCACGTGGAGGCCCTTTATAACCTAGAGATGCCAAACAGATGGTATCTGACCCTAAAGGAGGAGGCAAAGGTGGAGCACCACGCCCGCCTACATTATGCCAACATAGGCAATTTAGAGACCCTAGGATTCGTGGCTGTCCTCATACATGAGGACAAAGTGGACACGAAAGTCCTACTGCACTGGGTCCCCACCATGCTTGGTGAGGAAGGTGTGAGGGAAATCGCCCAGCACCTTACAGAGCCCAATTCCCGCGTGCGCTTGACAAGGCACCCTCACAACGCCTCCAAATGGCTTATATTCATCACCCCTGCACGGGAGATCCCCCACTACATTTTGGTAAATGCGGGGATCTTCAAAAACCATAAAATATGGGTGCAGGTCCCAGGCAGGAGGGTACAATGTTTTCATTGTCAAAGCCTGGATCACTGGTCCAACCAGTGTGACAAAAAGAAGGCCCCTGCCAGTCAGGCCTCCACCGTACCAGCTCCTCCCAAGAGCTACGCTACAGCAACAGCGGGAAAGAGGACACCACCTCCACCCCCTCCACCGATGGAGAAAATCACAAAAACAAAAACAGTGGAAAAGGAAACCAAACAGCAACCAAAGAAAAAGGAAGACACAAAAGAGAAGAAGGGGGAGAAGAAGGAACTATTGAAGAAGGTCACCGACATGAGGACGGGACATCAAGAAACCCCAGTTGAGGAAGGGTTTTCTTTAGTTATAAGGAGAAGTCGGTCGACCTCCCCCGCCAAACCTTCCTACAAACGCCAAAACAACCAGAACATGGAACAAGCTAAAAATAAACTAATGAGAAGCGATCTCAACAAAAGCTTCACCAAGCAAGTCTAGACACCTAACCTGAACACACAAACCACACCCACTTACCTACACACACTATCATGGCAGACACTACACTAGTTATTATCTCCCTTAACATTAGGGGAAGCAGAAAGAAGGGAGACTGCATCATTAAGTTAATTAAAGAGCACACACCTGACTTTATATTTTTACAGGAAACAAACATTAAAACAGAACATGAAGCCAACACATACACAACAAAGTTAGGCTTAAAACACGCACACTACAGCAATAGTCAACACCAATGGAACGGAACAGCAATTATTCAAACGTCGGACCGATGGAAAATTACTAACAAGGGAAATGATCAAGAAGGAAGGATAACAACGGTTAACATAACCAACAACAAACAAAAGTACACTTTAGTTAACATATATGCACCATCAGATAGGCATAAGAGGAAATCATTTTACAACAATCTCACACAATTTATTCCATACATACATGAAAGCGAAGAGCTTATCATAGGAGGTGATTTTAATTACATTAACGAGACAATAGATTCAACCAACCCAAATAGATCTAAAGATGAAATAATTCTGGAAGACAGTGGTCAGATAGAAGTAATAAAATACATTACAGAAACATACAATCTAACCGATGCCTATAGGGAAAAACACCCTAAAGGAAGTGACAAAACACACCAGAGCATTCTACGCACGACTAGTGCTAGGCTGGATAGGTTGTATGTACCAAAATCTTCCACAATTTACAGAGCCATACATATCCCAGATACACTTAAATACACAGATCATAAAGCAATTAAAATACAGATAAATGGACCGAAGGAAAAGACATCAGGTCGATCCCCACATTGGAAACTTAACAATACTTTGCTAGAGAACAATCAATATTTAGAAATAATACAGCACATTATTAAACAATACACAGATACAATACCTACCATTAACGTAGGGAGACACTGGGAGCTCTTCAAATCAACAGTGAGGAGAGTTACCCAGACAATCGCTGCAAACTTACAAAAGGAACGAAGAAGTAAGGAAAAAGAACTCAAACATAAAATACCGATTCTCAAATTAACTGACCCCACAGACCCAGAAATAATAGAATTAGAAAAAGAATTAGACGCGATACAACAATATAAATATAAAGGCGCCCACATGAGAAGCAGAACATTAATAGACAACTTAGAAATCCCCACTAAACATTTTTTAACAATTGAAGACAACATTCAACGTAGCAACAACATCAACGTTATCGAGGATAATGAAGGAGTGCTACACGACGATAACGAAGGAATAGTACACACATTCACTGACTATTACACAAAACTATACACACACGAACAAACAAACCCAGATATTCAGGAAAGGTACCTGGCGTACACAAAGACGCTACACGACGACCAGAGGAACGAGCTAGACAGACCAATAGCCATCACAGACATCAAGGCGGCGTTGGACCAAATGAACAATGGGAAATCACCTGGACCAGATGGATTGACAACAGAGTTTTTCAAACACTTCGCTACACAGCTGACGCCATTGCTATTAGCGGTGATTAACGAAACATACAACAAGAAAGAACTACCACGCAACATGGGGGAATCCTACATCAAAATTATTCCCAAAAAGAAAAGCGATAGAACTAAAACTAAAAACTATAGGCCAATATCGTTATTAAATACAGACTATAAAATATTAACTAAAGTAATAGCTAACAAAATTAAACCCTACCTAAAAGATTTAGTGCACCAAGATCAACAATGTAGCATTAAAGATAGGAATATTAACAATCATAATCATTTTATCAGAGATGTAATACACTATGCCAAAGAAAAAAACATTGAAGCAAGTATCTTGGCCCTTGACCAAGAGAAAGCATTCGATAGAGTATCTCACACATACCTACACAAAATATTAAAACAAAATAACCTAGGAAACTACGTGTGTGACTGGGTTAAAATAATATATAAAAATCCCATTAGTAAGCTACTCATTAATAATACACTATCGGAAG
>MUZC01000496.1:68742-85736 GCA_002072015.1 Radix auricularia
AAAAAAAAAAAAAAAAAAAACTGTAAGGCCTTCAGCCAAAATAAAATGTAAATGCAAAAAATATTTTCAATAAACGCTATGTCCGAAAAAGGGCTGCAGCGGAGATCGATGAGAGAAGTTTGAGGTTTCCGCTGCAACCCCCTTTTTCTTTTTTTTAAAAAAAAAAAAAAAAAAAAAAAAAAAAAAGTTAAGTTATTATTAGACGATTTAATTAAAATGAAACAATGAAGTTAATTTATGTGTAAATCACAATTTTCATTAAGTCTAGTAATTTGATAGAAAAAATAGAATTGTAAATAGTAACATTTATATAAATAAATTAATGTAACAATTATTTTAATAAATACATTTAGCTTTTTAGTAGTTAAAAAATTATTTTGTTTATCATTTTTTAATTAGAAAATGTTTCAAACCCTTCATTATTATACCTGAGATAACTTCTTCCTCCTTTAATTTCTTTAATATATATATTTATCTACTCTATAATAGACAAACCTAATTTTTCTGTAAAGCATGGCAAGTAAATTGAAAGATGATAGGACATCCTCCAAGATTCTCAATCAACTGCTGGAGACACTTAAGGGAGAGATAAAAAATATGCATGAAGTGGTCTACAGATATTATAAAAATGTAAGTATTTGGTATAATGAGAATTTTTAAAATTACTTTTAGAGGGTATAGACTAGATAATAACAAAATTGTGTTTAAAAAAAATTCTTATTGAATAATAAAATTCACATTAAAATTGGTGACATTTACCTTACACTAAATGGAAAAAATAAATGGTACTAATTTCCACATTATTTTAAGTTTTAGCCTTTCTAGCTATTAATTATTAACTCCATATCTACGAAGAGTCTCCAGCACTGGACTCTTCAGTATTTTGTAATAATGCAACATTCTCGTCTAATTTGTAGAATTTAAGATTCGTCCAATTTTTTAAAAGAAATGTTTTTTTCTTATTATCAACAGCTAGAAGATGAAGTGAAAGAATGTGAAAGTAAAATTAAAAGTTCAAAGGACAGCTTTAAGACACTGACCAACTCTATCCAACATGCTATTGTCCACGTCATGACAAAGGCTATACAATTTACAGGTAAGTTAAAGCAGCAGTAACAAATATTGCAGGTAAAATTGGGGCTGTTATCGATTAATATAATCGTAAACTCTTAAAAAATTACCGATTAATTAATCGATAATTTTTATTAAAGCTAAAAATAAAATTGTATGCCGTTATTAAACTGAAAATTTTAGTGGAGCTGACAAAAACAGGAACTAAACATTCTAGTTGTATTGAGTTATTTCCTCTGTCTTATAAACATTTGAAAAAAAAAAAAAAATAATAAGAACTAAATTTTGTTTTGTAAAAGCAAAAAAAAAATGTAATCAAAGTTAAGAATTTGATAGAAAAAATGACATAATTAAATTAACTACAATGTAAAATATTAGTAAGTCTCATTTCTCATTTTACACACAGGTCAAATGAGTAGTAAAAAAACTAATTTTAAAACTTATTACAATTACAATTATAATTTATTTTTTTTAATGAATAAGAATATGTAACTAACGTATTACAAGTTTCATATAAAAAAGATATTTACAATTAAAAGTATGCAATTCCAGAAAAACTAATAAAGAAATTAATGAACATTTCTTACGACACTATAAACAAACAATAAACCTAAAGCGGTAACTACAAAAGCCACTAGAAAAAACAATAAACAAAGATTATTTCTAACAAATAGACCAGGACTAGTAACGAGTGCACACTAATTCCTGGACTGTCAAATATGATATTGTTAGGCTAACAAATACAATAAAAACTAAAATAAATAAGATGCCTAAGAAGAACAATCTATCTTTGGAATAAATGCAACTTAATAAAATGACACCCATTATATGCTAATTTCCAACATTTCCTAAGTAAATTCAACATAGTTAGCCCCGTAGAAGAAGTATTAAAGGAAATAAAAGCACAATGGATGAGAATGTTCCAACAAAACTAACTTCAAATAGAATTAAATTCTGGTTCAATTCTAAATTTAAAAAAAAAAAAAAATTATGCTAATAAAAAGTATAAACAAAACATACTTAGAAATTAAATAAATGACACAAAAACTTAGTCAAAATTTTAAAAAATAATGAATTTAAAAACAATCTAAATTCTAAGGCTAACAATAAAAACGTATGGTCCTTTATCAAATAAGAAATAATGGAGCCTACAGGTATAAATAACCACACTAAAATGCTCAAATAATTAAACCTATAATGATAATGAGACTAAATCTAATATCTTTAACACATATTTTGCATCATAATTTTCTGCCTCAGGTGACAAGGAAATTTTTTTTTAAAAATTAAAAAATGAAAGAAATAGGTAGCATATCTCTAGATGAGATAGATATACATTCACTTCTAAAAACCTTAAGAACAAACAAAGCTACTGCCCTAGATGAATTGCCTGCCACAATTAAGCAATAAACCGTCTCAAATCCTTGTAGTTTTTTGTCAAGCCTTTCTAAACCAGGGTAAAAAGTCCAATGTTTGGAAATTAGCCGACGTAACGCAACTCTATAAGAAAGGTTATAAATCAGACCCTGGTAATTACAGACCTGTATCACTTACTAGTATCACCTGTAAATTACTAAAATACATAATATATAGCAGAATAATTAACCATCTTGACAAAAATAATACTATGTCCACATAACCATTTCTTTAGAAAAAAACGGATCATGTGAAATGAATTTAATAGTTAAAATAGATTAACCATCAAAAGTCTTAAACAATAATGATCAGATACATACAATATTACTACACTTCTAAAAAGTATTTGACTTAGCGTGCCACCCTTGTTTACTTAAAAAATATAAATACTTTGGAATCTCAGGTTCCTTTCATCACTGGATGTAATTGTAAGAAATAATGGATCTAAATCTGCAACAATAAAGTTTAATTCAGGCATTCCACAAGGAACTGTTATAGGCCCCTTACTATATTAAATATATATAAATGGTTAATCCATCAACATCTCAAAATGAAAAAAAGTTAGGTAAAGTTGATGATGATGGTATAATCTATATAACAATTAAATCAGAACAAGATAGCAAAATTTTACAAAAAGACTTAGATGAATAAATATAATGGGAAACTAACTGGAGTATGTCCTTCCATCTAGTAAAATATCAACTGCTAAGAATAAAACAAAAATGAACCAAATAAATTCATAATATTTCATTCATTGAAAAGAACTAACCCAAAATAAAGATGCAAAATACTTAGGAGTCATAATAAATTAGGAACTATCATGGAATCCCCATGTCAATGAAGTTATTAAAATTTTTTTTTACCAATGTAATAAAGATATAAAACTAAAATGCCACCTCATCTTGTGAGACCTATACTAGAATATGCATCTTCTGTATGGGACCCATCCACCAAAGAAAATATTGATAAACTATTACAAACTCAGAAAGAGCAGCCAGATACCTTTCTGGAGGATATTCAAAACTCAAAAGAGTAACAACATTACTTAAATCATAAAACCTTGAAACACTAGAGAATAGAGGAGCCAAGAGTAAATTATTAATTATACATAAGGCAATTATTTCCAATTTAGAAATACAACACAAAGATAACTTAATTCAACGCTCTGATAGACCATTAAACTTCTGTGCAGAAGGAGCCCATGAAATATATGAGATAAGATAAGATTAACTTCAGACAGAAAAATCAATTTTTTTATTTTTAAAACATAGTTAGCTTCAAAAATAAGTTAAATAATGTATTTACGTTAGGCACTTGTATTACAATTTCATTTTTTTTTCTTTTAAAAATATAAAAGTAATACATCTATATCGAAATTGCTTGTGCTCAGTTTTTATCGAATTTGTTATCATTTTTTTCCAATTGTTTGTAAACAAATAAATGGCCACGCCTACTCCTAGTACATCAGGATTATCCAGACAACGCAGATTATCTAGTTTGCAGGCTCAGGAACTTTTGTTTCGAATAATTGATTCAGAATTATCTGAAAACAATATTGAATCATTAGACTCATTAGATCATGATGATTCAAGCGATGATTTTTATCCTGATGAAAATACTGGAGCGAATGTTAGTAGCAACAGTGATTTAGATTCTGACTCTGATTATTCAACTCCCCTTCCTCCAAAAAGGAGACGAAGAGAAGGAAGGAACGAAAACACGGGAGCAAATTTTGCTGCTACTGCTGTTAGTGTTAGAAATGATGGAGACAATGACAATATTATTAACAATAACAGTAATAACACTATTGATGGTCAGTGGAGGAAGGCAAGAGAAGGTGAAGAGGTTGGCACCTCATTTTTTAGAGAAGTCAACAGTGGGCCACGCTTGGATTTGCCAGCCACTGCATCTCCATATGATTTTTTAAAGCAGATAATAACTGATGAAATTATTTATCAGCTATTGGATGACATTAACTCTTACAGTAGGGTGGTAATGCAAAAAAAATCATGTTAAGCCTGGTCCCTATTGGAACTCAGGACGTGTTAGCGCATTTTCGTATTATGTATCAGTACTTATGTTAGATATCAGAATTATGGAGTTATCAGTAATTGTGTTTAGATTTTAGACATATTTTTTGTGAATTTTCTTGTGTAATGAATATACCTGACATTTTTTTAATTTAAAAGTCATTTCTTTACATTTAAAAAAAAATATTTTCTCTTTAATCTAACTACAAGTCACCACAAATGATGACGTAAAACTCTCTAAACTTTTACACATATTCTAATGACGTCAACTAAAAAAAGCAACTAATTCTTTTGCACGCTTTCGCACGACTCTTCAATGCTTGATAACCTATGTATTCGACTTCCGTCAATGGCGGCCGTTCCCTGCACTAGTGTTACCTCTCGATTCGAAATATTTTTTGGTAGTTTTAACGGGTTTTTTAACGGATCGAGTAACTGAGTGTTGATGCACAAATGGCAGGTCAGGACATACAAAAAACATATATACATCATGGGTCTAGGACTTATGGATGCTGAGATCAAGGGTGATGACAGACGGACGGACGGACAAAACGGGTGCAATAGCGCATTCGACTTCTCGAAAATGCGCTAAAAATATCCCCCTGTCACAACATTCACGCCTCCATCAATGCAAACCTGTAACTCGACAGGATTTTTTAAAATTTTTGGCTGTCATGATCAATATTGGGATGGAGCAAAGGCCATTAATTGAAGACTATTGGTCAACTAAAAGCCATAAAAATACTCCATGGTATAGACAAATGTTTTCACGAAATGAATTTCAACTTTTATACCATACAATTCTGCATGCATCTGAACCGAATGCACAAGGAGCCGCTAAGATTGAGCCATTTGTGGCTAAACTTCTGGAGCAGTTTAGGAATTTTTTTTATCCATATGAAAATCTAAGCATTGATGAGATGGTTATAGGTTACAAAGGTCGGTTCCAACACAAGCAGTTTAATGCCAGTAAGCCTGCAAAGTACCACATAAAAACTTTTGGGCTGTGTGATTCAACAACAGGTTATGTGATAAATCTGTTGATTTACTTCGGTAAGAAGACTGCCTACAACCCTGAACTTGATGCTAATACTGGGCAAGCTTTAAAAGTGTTTGATACACTTCTTGAACCATTACAACAGCCTCATCATCACATTTATGTTGACAGGTACTACACCACAGCAGCTCTGATAGAGTACCTACAGTCCAAAGGTTACAATTATACAGGGACTGTTCAGGCTAATCGTCGAGATTTTCCACCTGATTGGAAAACGCAAAGATTGTCACACAGGGAGGCAGTATGGCATGGTAAAGAAGGACACAATGTGTTAACTGTTTCTTGGAGGGACAAAAAGGCCAAGAAACCATGCTATGTGGTAACAGCAAGCGGCAAGGTGGGATGTGTCGAAAAGATGGAAGTGAGTAATCCAGTTGTGAAGCCAGAAATGATTGATAAGTACAACAGATCCATGAATGGATGTGATCGTGTTGACCAGAAGGTTTCATATTATGGCTGTCACGACAGAAAAACCGTTAAATGGTGGAAGAAAATTTTCACATGGTTTCTGGAAGTTGCTCAAGTCAACAGCCACATTCTCTACTGCCTAGCACAACCAGGGGAGAAAAAACCTACACCTTTCGTCGAATTTAAGGAGAAGCTCATCATCCAATTAGTTGAGCTGACTCAAACCCAGAACCCTAACATAGCCATTGACACATTGACCACTCATTCAAAGCCAGGAAAAAAGCCCATAAATAGTGCAAAAGAGCGGCTAAGTGGCAACAAGCACCTAGTTGACCACGACGGACATCAACGGCAGTGTGTCTATTGCTCAATTAAAAAAAGAAAACAGAAGAGCATATATGTTTGCCTAGGATGTACAGGAAGGCCACATCTGTGTGTGAAAGATTGCTTTAAAAAGTACCACACAGAAAATAAATTGTAAAGAACTTTAATTGATTTCAATAATGTAAATATATGTGTAAATACATTTTTATTGCGAAGTGAAAAAAACACCTTTTCTGGCGAAGTGACTAACTTTACTAAAAATATCACAACTTTTAAACTAAATGGAATATTTTCAAAATTTAAAAAATGTTTCATTTCAAAAATGGATGTATTATTCTGATAATTTAAGGAGAGAATGTTTCCAGTTATGCAGATAAGTTTGCAGTCTGGTAAGTTTTGATTGTTAACAAGAAAAATTGAACGCAAAAAAATTGAGTATCAAAAAGTATTAAAAAAGGTATATTTTTTGCGTAATAATGTAATTTGTCCTGTATATTTGTATTCTGTATTCAATTTCCTTCAATTTGATATATAATATATCAATGTTGCATAGATAATTTATTTAAAAATTTGCAAAATGCAATATCACCCTTAAATTTTTATAAAACTGAAAAAATGCTCTAGCACGAACAAGTGAAACCAGCTGAAACCCCCCTGGCAGGGAAAGAGTTAATGCGTCGAATGAAAAATAATATTAATGACATTTGTTAATTAATTTTCATACATCCAAAAGAAAACAACATACCTATATCTATGCAAGCGAAAAATGTGTAGCATTGGTCGTGAATTACCCTTGAAACGCATCTTAATGGAATTTTTTTTAAAATGTAATAATATATGATTTTTTTTGTCATTAATATCTGTCTCAAATTTTATGAACCAATACACACATAAGATTGTAACAATTTATTCACACTCCAGATGAAGATGAGGACGCAACAAATGATTCAAATAATTTGGAAAATTTACAAGAGAGTAGTGTTCTTACTGAAACTAACATTTGCAATGATGAAAGAGGATTAAAAGAACAAGCTGGTATGTATGTTATGGGGTAGTTTTTTTCATGTGGTAGTTATATTGACTTATAAGTTAAGGAATATGGTAGTGGGCATTTCATCGATGTAAAGTTATACAATGAGTGGGTACTATAAGCTAACTTGTGTGAAAATTTATACTGGTGTGTAATTTGACTGGAATAGTTAGTTTATGTGTAAAACTATTTCAATAAAAATTAATGAATAATGAGATTTAACAACCTACATAATGTATTGGAATTGTTTTAATTTTACAGTATAATAATTCTATTTTTAGATTTAAAAACATGTAACAGTGTTCCAGTAGTTAGAGTACTGTCAGATGAATCATTTGTTTCTCTAAAAAGAACAATCCAGGATCTTCAAGTGAGACAAGAGTATTATGATGTCAAATTGAGTGAATTGTCAGTTCAATACGATACTCTTAACAACAAAATAGACATTAATGAAGAAAACCATTTTAATTACAAGAGAAGTCTTAAAAATGAAATCAATGAGCATGCCGAAATAATTGTGAATATTTCAACATCTTTTCAACAATTGGAGACCAATGGAAATAACAGGCTAAATGAACTTGACAAAGAAATCAACGAAATCAAAGAGTCAAAAGATTTCATGAAAACAGAAATCAGCTCTGTCCGATTGTGCGTCAATGATGCTGTCAGATCTGTTCAAGACTTGATAAATAGAACTGACAGTTTAGAACAGAGAAATCTGCATTTTGTAGAAGAGATGAACATGTTGCAAGTGACTGTCAATATGTTATCAACTAATGCTACTGAGACATTAAATAAAATTAATGAAATAAAAAAGGTTAGATACTTGTGTGTAATCTTTTAAAATAGTCTGAGTACTTATACAAAAGTTATATTATTAATGTTTATATAATAATAATATATAATCATTTTTTTATTTTCATGAGAAAGAATGAGACAATAACCTCAGATTATATATATATATATATATATATATATATATTNTGATTAATCGGTAACTTATTTTATCGATTAAAATTTTTTTAATAGATAAAATAGTGATTAAAATTAAAGAAATGTTTTAAAAAAATATTTTCTTTTTATTCATAAATGAATAGGTTTTTAATTTTTTTTAAAATTACAAACTTGTCTGTTATAAAACGTTGGAAAGTGTAAACTTTAAAATAACCTGTTTTATAGGGACAATGATAAAAAAAATTAAGTTTATAGACATTATATTGAATTACTTATATTTAAATAAATTTCATAACAATATTATATCTTTTAAATTAAATTAAATTAAATACTTAAGTTATGTGCAATTTAAAAAAATGCCATAAAATGTCATTAAATGTGAAGGAAAACAACATAGTAAAAAAAAGTGATTATGAGGTCTTAGAAAAAAAATCATAAGTTTTTGACCACTTGGGATAGAAAAGATGAGTTTTATCTTTTTGTTAATAATTAAACAATTTCTATATGGCTGTATTACTTTTATATTTGAAAATTAATTAGAAATTTTCATTCAAGTCCCTAAACTTTAATACGCAATATTAGCTCATTGTCATTGTTAACTATGTTGAAAAATAACTTAATAGAAATAACAATTGCCCGTTTTTATTACTGACCTTGAAATTTTCAGTTTAATGACGTCATAAATATTTATTTCTATCTTTAACAAAATTATCGCTTAATTAATCGGTAATTTTCCAAAAGTTAACGATTAAATTTAATTTAATCGATAACAGCCCCAATATATATATATATATATATATTACAAATATTTAACAATAATATTGAAATTTAATTATTTTTACATTTTTAAAAATTCATTGTAACAGTCACTTGTAAATTTACTTGAAGAGCTACATTACTATGTTGCACAGACACATATATTTTTATATGCGACACAATATTGTCCATTATCGTGTATGAATATGACCCTTAAATCACACCCAAAAAAAATAACTCGAATTAGTTTGTTTTTTTTATATTGACCACAAATGAATGTACTGTAAAAGTAATGTCCTTATTGTCAATAACAGATACCCATCAAAATAAATAATCAATGAAACGCATATGACTAAATCCTACTCCTGCTCTATAAAAAGTACACAATTTTTTTCTCTTTAGTTAGTCAAACTTAAAACATTGAAAAAAATTACATGTTTTTTTTTATAATAAAAACAGTGGTAAAAATTTAGCATTTTTGTAGCTTACAAAAATACAACAAAAAAAATAATTTAAAAAAATTGAAATTATATTTAAATTCTTTCTTTTATTGTTACTTTTTATTTGACAAAATAAAGAATACTTATGATCATATTGTAATTAATTAATTTTATAACATAGGTTAATCTATTTATATTATTTATTTAGTCCATAGACAATAAGCCTTTATAATGTTAAATAGATGCATACTATCTATTACTTCTTTTTTTATACATTAGGAGCAAGACTTACATGCTGACATTAACAATGCAAATTTTGAAAACATTTTATTTAATTTGTTTACAAGTCGAAAAAAAGTACAACAAATTATCCAAAAAAAAAAAATGTAAATATCTGTCAAAAATGGATAAGAGTAAATAATTTTAACTATACCCCCCACTCGCGGCGTACACTATGTTACATACTTGCTTATAGATAGTGAAATGAAAGGGGGAAAGGTACAAACATAAACGGCAGCACACAGATATAAAAACAACGCGAGTTAACGCAAAACCCATTTTTAGGCTCGAAACATGTGCACTGCCGTTGATCTACCAATCCATGCACTAGCCCCGCTTGCCTATTGCAGACTATTATTGGAAGACCCAATTGAGGGTCATTCATCATGCTTGCTTGGTCTTATCGTCTGGTGCTTTTCTTAATTTATTTTCATATTATATATATATAGTAACGCGACTGAGTAGCAAAGTCAATACTGCCCTCGCCTCACAAGCTGAGGGACATGGGGTTAAGCCGCTATAAAAGTGTAGAGACATGACAAACAATTAGAAAGAGCTCTAAGGTCCACCAAGCCCGAGAATGATCTCATGGAAACCTTAGAACCCCTTACGATCACACACACACACAATGTATATATATTTATATTCAATTTGAGTATGTTAAGGCAATTAGTTTTGATTAGAGTTAGGACAGTTAGGATCATGTCATAAAAATTGTATTTTGTGTTTTCTATTTACCTATATATATCAGTTACTAAAAAGGAAATGTGTTACTGCGTTACATACTAAAAGTGTTTTTTTTTAAAAAATAATTGTAACTCATTTGACTTGGTGATTAAAATTTAAAGATTTTAAAAAATAATGCAAAGTTACTTCTTTTTCTTTACTTTTTTAGACTGATCACAGTAGATCTGGGCAGTTAAGAGAAAAACACCAAGTATTTCCAAAGACAGGTAAAATATTTCGTATTTCATTCATTATTATAAAAAATAAAAATTGAAGAATGTCCTGTGTAAACTATCTAGGTATAGTACAACTAATCTATAATAATATATATAAAGATTATAGAAAAAATAAAAAAGGAGCCTATTTAGAAATACAATTAAAAATAGTTTATCATAGTATTTAAAATTTAATTTTAATTCAGTACTTATTGTTTAAAATATAATTTTACCTATCAGAGAAATGAGTAGTAATTTTATTATTAGCAAGTTGAAAGGTTTATAAATTAAATATATTTAATATATAACCTAATCAAAACATGACCAATAACACTACAAAGAAGAGAGTTTGATAGACTACAGCCAAGAATCCACTAGTAACTTTCGGAAATTCATGGCATATAGATTCCGAATGCAAGAAGATTTTTCGAAAGATACATGTAAGAAAACCAGAAACTCAAGACATTTCAAAGGTAACTTGAGATATTTAAAAAATCTTTTTACAGAGCAGTTCAATTGCATGTTTTATTTTACATGAATGCAACTTAATGCCATGCTAATTAAATTGTATGATTTTAGTGTCCAAACTGTTGCGTCACTAAGGGGTTGATGTGGACGCGGGCCGCCCAGGGTGACACCATCAGGATATTACACCAACATTTAAAATTCTTTATGTTCCCCTTATTTGGCAATGGAAAAATCGGAGGAGTTCTATGTGTTAAATCGTGAGGAACTGACACCATAAGATAAAACCGCGGGGGATTTCAAGCCTAGTGACGCCTCTGTCTTGAAACATTTCTTTAAAAATATAATTTATTTCTCATAATTCCCAGTAGAAAATTAATCCATACTTTTATATATTTAGTTTGAAAGTAAAATGAAGTCTAGATCAATAGAGAAATACTAAACAGGTACGTTTAACTCATATATATTAAAAAGTACTTTCTTTGATTACCTTGTCAGATTCACATGAAATCCAGGTGTCAGAAGGAGGAGAAATAGGTCTACACAATCAACATTTAGTCTGCACAAAGAATCCAGGTCACAAACTGTTTGTAAATGTCAACGATTTTAACATCAATTATCTGCCAGAATGTTACCATGACATTCCCCTTGATGAATACATCAAAGTTACTGCTGATCTCACTGTCATGGTTGTTGTTACAATGACCAGTACAGAAAGACCAAAGTTTTGGCCAAATACCAAACAACCATATGCATTTTATAACAGCAGAGGAAGTAAAGTTATGAGAGTTGGGACTGGTGTGGTGAGGTATGTAACGGATTTCAAATTCCAAACTTGTAAATGTCATAAATGTCAACATTCGTACTCACCTAGCCCTTTCTGTAGTGAGGTAAGCATGTTAACAGCGAGACAATTGGTGTTTGATGACTTTGAGGCAAGACATATCACATGTAGATTGTTCTATGATAGACAAGATAGTCCACTGGTCACTCTTGATGGGTGGACGATGGATGTTGCAAACACTGAAGAAGATAAGTGTTGGTTGAAATGCGTGTCATGTGATTTACATTTAATTGACCAACTGGACAAAATGTTGAGATACTGTTTTTATCTGCGTGAGAAAGTAAACAAGAAATACAAGTTACCTGGAGATGAAGGAAAGTTGACATGGATAGTATCACATCCACATGGATGGATTAAACAGATCTCTGTAGGACGCTGCGTAAAGCACGAGATGAGTGATGGTTATACCAAGTATACATATACAACATGTACATGTCCAGGTAGTAGTGGGGCTTATGTCCATCGACTAGGGTATGATGACAGGTTAGATGACTATGTCCACAGTGGGGTCGACTCAGAGGGACTAAATTTTAGTAGCTCATATTTAGACCTTTATTGTTAATGTAAATCATGTTTTATACACTTTATAAAACGTGTATCAACTGTTCATTGTTGAAATAAACAAACCATCTACCACAACACTATGCTCCATCTTCTCCCTCCTCACTAGTGTTTGCACCCTATCTCCAACATTTCAATCTGATATACAATACTAGATACCCACGGCGTAGCATACACCGCAGATTTGCTCAAATATAGTGCATGAAAATGGTGGTGGAAGGCGTGAGCAGACATAACTACATCAAGATGAAATCAGAACAACGTGAATTAACCTCAGCTGCGGGGATAACTGCGACGCATTATTGATCTGGAAACATGTGCACGGTGGTTAGCCACTTGCCACCCCCACCCTTCACCGCCCTAGCTTGCCAAGATAAAACAATTGGCATAACCCGACAAAGGTCATTCGTCAAGGCTATTTCCACTCTTTTTAAGCTTGTTATTGCGTTGCGTAGTGATAATAGAAAGGAATATGGGAAATGAACGGGCACAAAACACAAACATTAAAAAAAATAAAAATTAATTGTATTAGCTTGGGATTGAACCTGCAACGCCCGCGTTTTAGGTGAATGTTATAACCATTACACTACAAAATACAGGTTCCTTTTTGTTCTGAAAGAACACAGTAATTGACTTAAATTCAATGAATTGTTGGTCTCTATTACCCCCCACGCTGTGCACTACTTTTTCTTAAAATCTGATTGGTCCGCGGGGTAAGACAAGTAGCTACTTGCTACTTGCTTGTTTTCAGGCATGATTGGGCCATGATGAGAATTATATATATATATATTGATAACAGTATATATCACTGGAATGCTTCTAATCCTATGACATCATTGCCTGAGCTTACATTTAATGCAAGGTGTGCATCAGGTGATGTGGTGAACAATTATAAAGTACAGATTATCCTTAAATAGTACACAGCAGTTAAAAAAGTGTGTTGTTTTTCTCCCCGAAAAAAATGTTTGGAAAAGGGACTATGTAAACAGAGGATTTGGGGATAATTATCCAATAAGTTGTATACATTTCAAGGGTAGGCGCCTTACAGCCCCTAGTTTTCTTATAAAATATTACTATAAATCATTTCTAATATTGTTGTAATACAAATTGTTATCAAAAGATAATTATTGTGATCATTAGCAACAATTACCAACCATCATGTACACCTTATCATACGCATTTGCACCCTACATAGCATATTGCCTCTCTTACATCCTGAGTCGCATTATTATTTTTAATTTATTTTCCCATCAGGTAATTGTAAAACGATTTATTTAAAACAAAACTTCACCTTTCTTTAAATTTAAAATTTTAACAAACGTGTAGCTGTTAATATTTGTAAAAGAAAAATTCTCTGTTAACTATTATATGTATTTATATTATTTTTTAACAAAGGCAAATCGTTATAAAAGCTTCAATAAGACCCTATACGCTTATAAGCCTTACTTTTGAAACACCCATAAATTTAACAATAATTGAAGCTTAATTATTAATAGCACGGCAATTTGTGTGTATACTTTGACTATATAAATAAACATCATTCTTTACACCTGTATTAGACAACCACTTCAATGGCATCAAATTAAATTATCCAAATACTTTGTCTAAATTACTTGCCATTAACACGCCTTGTGTAAAACCTCTCCTTTGATATTGGCACGCCCCATCTCCGACAATCCTTTCGGAAATCTCCTATAATGTAAAACATTTAAAAATATGTTATATATTTTTTTTTTAAATTTGTTCATTTTGACGTTGTCTTATTTGAAGCTATATTTGATAATTTAATTTTATAAAAGTATTTAATATTTTTGTATTTATGACAGTTTCTGTTATCTTATAAAAACACAGTTGCCTACATTTAATTTATCGATTAAACATGTATAGAAATCTCTGGATTTTCTCTATTTTGTGTGTGTGTAGTTTGTTTTTTTAATATTTACTGATAGATTGATAAACTTACTCGCATCTAAAAGCATGGGTACGTGCCTCCAGGGGGGAACATGAATTTGCAGCCCCCTTCCCTCCGCAAAAAATAAAAAGTTCAAGCTATAAACTAGAGATAATTTTATTAGAAAGTATTAATAAGGACTCTATTATACAATTCTATGTTAGAAATAAAAAGTAAAAGCAAATTTTCTTAAATAAAATTTCAGTTTTATGTATTTTTTCTGGCAAAATCTTCCATGTGTTATTTTGTCGCCATGTCATGTCCAAAATAGATATGGAATAGATATTTCTTCATTATGTACTGTTTATTAATTTTGATTACCTTAATTTTAGGGGGGCTATTTTAAGACCTTGCATTTGTAAAGGCTGTGGTTACACTGCAAAGGAATTCGCCAAAATAATATACGAGTGAACGCCCATCTGAAATATTTAAAAAAATAAATGCAATAAAATATAAAGGGTGGTTATTTTGGCAGTGTCAAAAAAAGCCAGTCTACGCGCGTATGCGCGCAAATATTTTGATTTTTATAGCGCATCGCGTGAATTGGCTTTCAAGAGTCAAAACAATGGCGGAAATTTGTGCCATTTCGTTTCATTTTATGTGTGTAAATAATCATTTAATAAATAAGAATTGGCTTTCATGCATGATTTTCAATATTTTAAACAGTATATTTACATTTTAAACTAAAACCATTTTGATTTTTATTATGTATATTGACAAATTTAGTTCTTAATTTCATGAGCCCATACACCTGTCAATGACGTCTTCGAAGTGTTACAACAGTAGTAATGTTACTAATAATAGTAATAGGAAATTTGAAAGGGATCTTTTGCTTGAAAATGCAGACGAATGTAAATCGGCAAGTAAGTAAGCGACAATTATTATTGTAGATGTTGTTTATTTAATTCATCAAGAATGAGTCTAAAAATAATTATAAAAATATTACATTTTAGGACTACATCAAGTCAAAGTGGTTAAAATGTAATTAGGGCTAGAGAATTTAAGTCGGTTATGGACTTTTAAATATAATATTTATTAATTTTAACTGTAAAAAATAGGTTGATATAGTATATAACTATATGTATTCTTATACGCATTAGTTTACTTTAAATTATTAATTTATTGACTAAAAGGGAAACAGATAACAAACATTATAAACGAGCTCAGTGCAATTGTATGCTACCGGCGGGAGGGGGGTGGAGCACATCAAAAATAACTTTATTTTATTTTTTTAAGTCTCAAATTCCCCTTAAAAAATGTAGTGGTCACCAAATTTGTATGGCAATAAATAAAAAAAAAATCCTTCTCCATAAACATCACGATATTTGTGTCGAAAAAAATAAATAAAAATATGATGCATTTAAAACTTACCAATCCATTTTTTTCAAATTCTGCTTTAATAACGCACGCTTTTCTCTACCAGAAGAAGGAAGGTTTTTAACAGTTACAAAACTCTAATGGGCAAGGCTTAATTTTTTTCAGATGAAGTATGAGATAAAAGCGATATATTTTAATATGATTCATTGGTTCCACGAAAAATCTCTCCAAAAACACCCATGCCATTTTATATTCAAAGCATAAAATTAGTTCAAGACGAATAGGATTTTTTTAAGGCAGATAATATTTAAATATTGAGGTTTGGGGAAAGTGGAAAAATTTTTATTTAAAAAAAAAACATTTTCCTTTACCTTTTAAATGAATAAAATATAAGAACAGTGTTGTTTTCTAAGAAAATTGTGAGAAATTAATCTACTTATTAATTTTGTCATTCATAATGGATCCTCGCTCATTTTTTCTAATAGTAACAATTCAATAATTCGGAACATTCTGGTTCCACTACGATAAACGTAGGCCTACTGTTTTTTGATATTTATGTCTAGGCTATTCAATTAATTTTTTTTTGCAATGTTATTTTTTGCAGCTTATAAAATGACTTATTTTAAAGGTCATTAATATAAAACAATTTACAATGCAGGCATGCAGGGATTCGATTTTAATTTAGAATGGTTAAGAAAAACTACTTTTTATTTCAGGAAAGTTTCAGGAAAGTATGCGGGCCCCAAGCAAAAAAAAAAAGTAAAAAAAAAAAAAGATTGGCGTGACCTCGGGCCCAATGCAGCAGACGAGGAGTGTGACCAGTGCACAAATTTGCAATCCAAAGTATATTAATGAAATTAAAAAAATATTTTAAAAAAAGTTTTTAAGATACCACGTTTTGTGAACTAAAAAGAAGAAAATAAAATTTTTCTTGGGCTCTGTTGGAACTTCCCTTCCCCTGGGCTGAGCCAGAACTGTTTTGTTGGATGCACATTGTGGACATTTTGTACATACACACTCTTACACACCAAAATATTTTCGAACTAAAAACGTGGGGGGCATTCGGCTGAAATTTGGTCTATTAATGCTATTACATTAAACTTTTCAGTTTCAAATTCCTCCACAGTCTATATATGATACTTCATTTAAT
>MUZC01000496.1:86186-106073 GCA_002072015.1 Radix auricularia
TGACATTTGATTAGTTATTCCATATAAGGAAAAATAGAATTTAATTCTACTATAATTAAGTAGAATTGAGTACTATAATTAATGAAATATTAAATTGTCATGTGAATCAAGTATGCATGCAAAATTTCATCAAAATTGGATGATCAGAAGTGGTTCAAAAAAGGAATTCAATTTTTGCCCCGGAAAGACAAACATCCAGACAAGAAAGCAAACTAAGAAAAACGTGGTAATAATAAAATAATAAAAATAAATGTTGATTTTTTCCGGATTTTTACTGCAATTCAGTAGATCATTTGCTCGCGAGCGTATGTGTGTGTGTGTATGTGTGTGTGTGTGCATTGTAATTGATAAATTTTATAAAGAAATCCAAAGGAGTTATAATTGCTTCTAAATTTTTTAAACGACTGTCTATCGACACACGATTACCACATCAACTATAGATATGTGTGCGAAATTGTTAGTGTGCATTGATAAATTCTTCATCTTCTTCTACATAGATCTAATATGTATAATGATTTTCTTGTCTCTCCTTTTCGCAATGTCGTATATTTAAAAAGCATTTTCTGTTTCAAAGTCTGTTATTTTTAAAATTATTATTTTTTTTTCATTTATTATTGCAATTTGTATTTAAAATACAGTATTTCTGTAAGATTTCAACCATTTTCAAGTATATTTCATGTTGGGCTCTGCAGTTGCTTTATCGAAAGGAACATTTACAATTATTGGCTGATATTAACGTATTGGAACAATATGTCGTACCCAAAAGCTATTAAAACAAGGAAATGGGCGTTCTGAAGTCATTTGCAGAATGACTGCTTCACTTTGAACTTTTTGGATAATTTGGCTCTGCAAATTTGAAAAGTGCTTATTAGATTTAGCCTTCTTGATATCACACGCCAGTGCTACTGTACCTTGTTCATCTTATTTCACAAATTAAATTCACAGAAATATTTCAAATATACCTGGAAAGGAAAGCCAAACGCCTTGTTTGATCAGAAAATAAATAAAAAAACGATTGTTAACTTATACTTTTAAAAAAGTCATTTCAACGGGACAAGTTTTTGCCACATCACTTGGAAGCCAATTGTAATTATGACAGATAAAAGGGGTAAACAAAATGTTTTTTGCAAAAGATGAGCTCGTATGCCTAACTTATGCCCCTTTATGTTCGCCGTGTTATCGTAAACTTAACCATGGATATCAGAGATGTCTAAGATTAATTTCGTTTGTTCAAGTAATAAAACGCCAAGCGGGCGTTGTCCCATACTTTCTTTTACTTTAGAAAACGTACGAAGTGCTCATGAATTGCATTAGAATATCCATCTCCTTGGTTTACATCGTGATATCTGTTCTTGTTGACTTTGGTCCGGTGTGCAATCAAGTATTACTTAAAAGTGTTAAGAAAATTTCACTGTTCCTTCAATAATTTTTAACTTATTTCCCATCAACGAAATTAGCTCCGTTTGAATTTGATTTCCCAAGCATTGATCATGAATTTTATCAGTTTTTTTCTTAGTTTATGTCGATGAAAAACCGAATTAAATTTTGTAATCATTTCATCGAGCCCCAAAATATTTGAATTGTATGCCTGTTGTAGTTTATTAAGAGAACCATTAAAAGCCGTGGTGTGCTCAGCAAGGTATTGGATAATGGTCGTAAGACGTTGAAATACACTATACCAACGAGCTTGTTCACTGGTTATTAAATTTTGGCTTTGCTTGACAATTGTGCATCTTTTCTTTTTTTTAAAGCCTTTTTGCCAACTGAGGCTCAAATCATTCCAAATTAGATAATGTATGTCCTTTTAATTCAGACAGTCTCACACTGACACTTTTCCAGACCAAGTAAATTATTGCTGAAGTAACTTCGAGTATGCACTCTTTCTGACTTTTCCAGTCAAAGTAAATCATTGCTGAAGTAACTACGACTATGCACTCTCCTGACATTTCCAGTCGGAAATCCCGTCGGATCCCAGAGGAGACAATGTGCTGCCAAAAGGTTTGCAATATAAACAATTTTTTCTTCCTAGCTGTTGAAAATGCAAGCCATTTTCGTTTGAAAACTTCTCAATTTTCCAAAAAGTCTGTAGTAGTAGGTTGTAGAAAATTTCCGTCCCTTGCTCTCTACTGGAAAATCTTTGTCTTCCTTTATTATTATTATTATTATTTTATCTTTTTTGTCCTCTCTCTCTCTTTCTCTCACTTAATGTTTTTTTTTATTTGCTATAAGATTGTATACTTGGATTTAGGGTTAGAACCTATGTAATATATATTATATTATTACGCTATTATTCCTATTATTTTTCCTTATAATAAATAGGTACAAACTTTTCTTGATACCATGGTTATTAAAAAACAAGTATTATATAAAAGTAGTAAAATTGTAAAAAGCAGTAATTTTTTAATTAAAGTGTGTGGCCCTCAAAAATTGCGGAGCCCAAGATGGATGACTCATTCGCCTTTCCCTAAGGCCGGTCCTGCCTGTTAGCTCGAGAGTAGGTGAATCTTAACTTTTCTTTAATATTGTATCATTATTTAAAGGGTTGAAGTCAAATGGATTAACACTTGGATATAGAGAATATCTTTCTGTTACACAATTAAGTGTGTGTATCTAAGTAGGAGTATCAAATTGGTGTCCCTGCGTTCACCAACCATTAAAATTTTTAAGAAAACAAAGGCCACTCATGGGTATAACAATGATCACATACAGTGTCGGATTTAGCTGTAAGACAGGGGGGCGGGTTGCCCTCACTCGTGCACATATTGGGTCTAAAATGGCGCCCCCCCCCCCGAAGACGCTCTCGATGAGCTCTAAAAAGTGTATCTAGAGCAGAAAAAAAGATATTGCTAAGAACGAATTTTTTTTATCAACACTAAATATTGGCTTGCGCAATATCGTATTTCAAAACTGTAATAGCTGGTTTGGTCATTCAGGAGTGTTGCTAATTGGAAAAGAATAGAGAATTATTAAAACGAATGATAGACGTTAAGTTGTTCTTAGCAAAACAAGATTTGCAATTCAGAGTTCATAGAGAACATTCTTGCTTTAGTGATGGTATTTGTAGAAACATTGGAAATTTTCATTTAATCTTCGGTTTATTAGCCAACTATGATTCCACCTTCGTCGTTCATCTAAAGTTTAAAAAGAAAAATGAAATTTATTTAAGTCATGATCTGCACATTTATTTAATTTAATAATTTGCATCTAAATTATCGGCATCAATTAAATATGAAGTTAAGTCTTCAGCTTCACATCTCTTTTCTCTAATTATTGATTGAACATTGATGTATCTAAAATTGATAACATGTCACTTTAAGTTCAGTTTCAAAATCAGGAAATTTTATGGAAAAAGTTATAGGCTTTATATTTTGGTAAACATAGACCTGCCAGCCGAATTTTTTTTTAAATTTCGGCTGGCTGACATAATTTTTCGGCTGATATCCGGATTATCCGGATTTTAACATTTCGGCTGGCTGACATAATTTTTCGGCTGATATCCGGATTAGCCGGATTTCTCCATACATTGACTTTTGCGGCTGCCTTTCGTCTGATTACGAAATATTCAGCTGAAATTTGGCCAAAGCCTGGCCTATAATGAAGAAATAAATCTTCAGCAATAAAACGCTTTTACAATACTTCAGAAAGTTTTATTACTTTTAACAATTAAAAAAAAAGCTTTATTTGCTATACTATTAAAATTGTGCATGAATCATGAATGCATTCCACTCAATCAGTTTCTGTTACTCTAGCCCGTTATGCACTAAGAAAATCAGTTAATAATTGTCATGGATAAAACAAACGCGATGTAGTTTATCAGCTATTAGGCTTGATTGTTTGCTGTTTATTATCAGCCACTTTAGTTTTGACTGCTGACCTGACGGCTTGATAAACATCATCCAGGGCTGTTCCAGCAAGTGTTACAGGTGCCGGTATGTTGAGAGAAGGGCAATTAATTTTGAAGAAGTCAACAAAACCATCTTTAGCCACATTTTCAAAGGCGAGCAAGTCTCTACAGAACCAAATAACGATATCTCTTGACAGTTCATGACTTGATGTTGCCTGACATTGACTGTTGTCTTCTCCATACTTACGGAAATATCCCAAAATTTTATTACACCTTTTCTTGACTTTGTACTGACACATTGTGCTTGACACTTAAGTGAAGATTCATATTGCCACTTGATGTAATTGCGGCAAAATTTGTTACTTTTGAAATGTAACCCTTGTCACCCAATGACTGCTGAGCAGTGAGACACAGCTGACAATAAACTCGATCTTCGTCTACATTTCTCCCATCAGCAGAGAACAGGCCACCAAAATATTTCCAGCATTGTGCTTTAGAATTTCCATGTAGTTTAGGCGGTTTAGGTTTTACTTGTAGGTTTTTAATGAACTGCCTCTATTTCAGGTTAAGATGAAATTTGCTGACATTTGAGTTCCCCTAAAATCATCATATAGTCATAAAGAATTGTTAAATTAGAAATGGTGTAACGTAAAACGGTAATCATGCAGTCTTAGCACGTATATTATTTCACTGCAAATTTTAATTTTCTCGTGAGAACTTTCATTTTAATTTTTTAAATGCATTTATATATGTTATATTTTAGCTATTATATCGCTAATTTGCGAGGCTTTTATAATTTATAAGGCTGTTTTCGGCTGTTTTTATGCTACATAATCAGAGTGGAGTATGTTACATCCATTTTGTTTATCTAGCACCCTACTTGCTGCTTTATCACAGCAAGAGGTTAAATGAAAATTTATCACTTACAAAAAAGCAAAAAAGAAACAAACATCTAGTAAGGAAATAAAAAATGAAATTTTCATTAAAATATTTATTGATCTTCTAAGAATCTTAGAATGGATAAATGAAACTTTTTTAAAAACATCTTAAGTCATTAAATTTATTTTAGCATGAGTTGTTCCAGGTAAATAAAATCTGGGTGCCAGATAGACAAAAATGATGTATCCTACTCCGATAATGTAGCGTCAAGGGCCGAAAAAGCCTTATAAATTGAAAAGCCTTAAAAATTAGCGCTATAATAATAACTAAAATATGACATATATTTATAAATGCATTTAATAAATTAAAATTGAAAGTTCTCACGAAAAATAATAAAATTCGCAGCGAAAACATTTACATCCTAAAGCTTCAGGTTCACCCTTAAAAATCATCAGTAATTGACTAAACTAGTATTTATCTAGTTAATTAATTAAAACAATTAATACAGCTCATATTATTATAGTATATAGTTAATATAGTTGTATAGTCTTACCTTTCTGCTAATATAATAAAGGTAGAAGATCGTTGAGCCATAATTAATAATTGAGTAAAAATAAGTCACCTATTTTAAATTACGACAAAGCTTAATGATAATTTAAATTAATAAATTAATTAATTTGTATTTATTTTAATTAGTATTTTATAAATTAAGATTTTAATATAAAAGATAACATGCAAGAACTGTATCAGTAATTATATTATTTAGTAATTAGGTTTAAACAAACTTTACAAATAACTTATTTTCGCCACACTTCCGGCGACGGTTATTCAAAAAATACAATCAATTACAATCGATCTTAAAACGGAACGCATTGAAACTTAAGAAAACAAAAACATTACGTTTCGGCGGCTCGTTCATTTTGCGGCGGATTTACGGCTGACAAAATTCGGCGGCTAATGCAGCGCGCCGCATATTTTCCGGCGGATTTTCGGCGGACGAAAAATTTGCGGCGTATTCGGCGCGCGGCGGCGGCTGAGGGGTCTAGGTAAACAGCAATGATGCCTCTGCATCTGCTGAGAAGATTCTAAGGAAATACACATTACAAAAGTGTAACACTGATATCACAATCTGTGGAGGAAAGGCATATGATGGTGCATCTCTGATGTCAGGAATTAAGAGTGGCCTTCAAACTTTCACACAAGTTTATTTATTTTTGTTTTCGTGAAATGCTTTGAATTCGGTCTATATCGAAGCAATGTCTGTAAACAGTGATGTACAGTTTTTTGTTATTGTTTTTTTTTGGCACAGCTGAAAGGTTGTATGCATTCTTTACGTCTAGTTTACCACGTCTGCATACTCTTAAAAAAATTTATCTCATTATGAATCAACAGTTAATACTCTGAAATGACTTACTGATACAAGATGGGAAAGCCATAAACATGCATTTGATGGAGTTTATTGATCATTCTCTGCTATTCTAGCCACTCTAGAAGATATACATTAAGGGAAACAACATAATATAAAGGAAGTGTCAGAGCAGAAGCCATATGACTATCTGTGTTAATAACAAAATATTCTTTTGTTTTTTCTTATGCTATTTGTACAAAAGTTGGTTGATTTTTTTCGTGTTATTAAACTACTTGCAGCACTTGATCGATGTTGGAAGAAATAAATTTGTGGAAATTAGAAGTGATAAAGCTTTTTAAAGTTCTGAAAAAATACACCTAATTATTTATTAACTTAAATTGTTCCAAACTAGATGTTAAAAACAAAATTTAAAGAAACGCGAATTGCAAAAAATAAAAGTATGGCAGGCGAACATAGTACAAATGAAAGGGCTGATGATCCAACTAATAGTTATAAATCTGAAACGTACTTCACTATCTTGGATTTGGATTAATTTCTGAAATAAATTGATGATCGATTTTTTAGATGCCTAGCTATTTATTTCTATTGCATCACAAATGTTGGAAGAAAAAAGATATTCTTTTCGAAGTTTTTGCAAAATTTACAAACACATTAACCTTGAAGACGCAATCGTTGAATATTATACTTTCAAAGATTTTTAACAACCGCAGGAACTACTAAAATGTAGTGAGCTACAACTAAATGAGTTTCTAATATTCTTGACAAACAAATAATGGCATCATGTCTCCTTAATTTGTCAATACTCTATAAATTGACTTCAATCTTGCTTTTAGTAAAGATTGAAAATCGTCCAAAATTATGTGAACTCTACAATGACAAAATAACGTAGATCTATGTCAAGATCGCTAGTAATTACATTTAAACGGGATCTAGGTAAGAACATTGACTTTAAATCAACGATAAATCGTTTCACTTCAAGTAGAAAGGAAGTTAAATAACTGTTTCAGCTAGGGTAGTATTACATCAGTTAGGTAATTCCTATGTTGGTTATTTGAGTAATGTTTCAGTTAGGTGAGTACTGGTTCAGTTATGTGAGTACTGTTTTAGTTAGAACAGTACAGCTTAATAATTGCAGTATTCTTTCATTTAGGTCAGTATTGTTTCAGTTAGGTGAGTAATGTTTCTGTTTGGTGTTTACTCTTTCAGTTATTTGTGTACTTTTTCATTTAGTTGATTACTAATTTGTTTTACTGAATACTTTTTCATCCAGGGTAGTATTACATCAGTTAGTTGAGTACTGTTCCAGTTTAGAGATTCCTGTTTCGGTTATGTGAGTTTTAGTTTGGATGATGACTTTTTTCAATAGAATTATTTAGTCCTATACTTTGTTTTCTGAAAACTTTTAAGCAATTGAAATAATTTGAGGTGATTTAATATTTACAAATGTTTTGGAACAGTTTTGGATCCCATACTCATTCTTTCATTGTGTGTGTGTATGTGTGTTTCATTTTGCGTATATGGAAGTTACAGGTTTAGTATTATTTACTAATACTTGTATTAGATCACTTGCAATTTGCCCGCGCTCTGCTGCGGGAAGATGGAGTATTAGTGATAAGTAAGCGAATGCATAAAGAAACTATATTTTTGCCCCCAGCGCCCACAAAGGAATATTTTAAATATTATTCCAACTGCTGCCATCGTGGAAGTGTATTTAAAAAATCCCCAAATTTTAATGCTTTACCTTTTTGGGAAATAGGAAAAATAGTGCTTTTGAATTTGTATATAGCACATATTTGAAAAAAACACTGCCCGATGAGTGTGACTTTTTAAAATATATCACGCTTTTTTTTGTCGTGTAAGGGTACCCAACAAATTCCTAAAATTTTATGCTTCAACCTACTTAGGGAATGGGAGAATTGGGGATTTTTATTTTTATAAGTTAATATTAGGGAAAGACTACATTTTGGCCTCCCAGGCCACAGTAAAGAAGGTTTTAAATAATTGTTCACCTGCTACAATAGTGGAAGTGTAGTTAACAAACCCCCAAAGTTTCCTGCGTTTGCCTATATTAAAAATAGGAGAATTATTGATTTTCAAATTTTTATAGCACGTATAAGGGAAAAAACACGTTTTTTTGGGCCCAGGCCCTCATGCGCGTGAATTTAAAAATTATTTTACGCCAATTTTCGTCGTTTTGAGGGTACCCAACAACTTACTAAAGTTGTATGTTTTTACCTACACGATGAATTGTGGAATTTGTGATGAGTCGGTTTTTAAATTTAAAAAAAAATTATATTTGGCCCCCGGCCCCAATGTGAGTGGACATGTATCATTCTCTTTCACCAACTTTCATCTGGAGATTGTACTCAGCAACTTCCCAAAGTTTTATGCTTCACCTATATGGAGAATGGGGAAATTAGTTATGTGTAGTTTTATATAGTTTATATTAGGAAATAAACTACATTTGGCCCCCCGGCCCCCAGTAAGAGATATTTTGAAATATGTTTTTATCTGCTACCATCGTGAAAGTGTAATTATCAATTACCCAACGTTTCATGAGTCTACCTAATCGAGAAATAAGAGAATCAGTGATTTTCAATTTTTATAAATCTCATATAAAAAAATACGTTTTTGGAGTCCATACCCCATGAGTGTGAATTTCAAAATTCTTTTACACCAACATTTGTCCTGAGAGGATACTTAACAATTACCCAAAGTTTCATGCTCCTACCTACACTGAAAATTGGAGAATTAGTGATATTTTTTTTATATAAAAAAGTATATTTGGGCCCCCGGTACCCAATTAGAGGGAATTCTAACATTCTTTTTGCCAATTGTCGGGAGCTTGTACTAAAGAAAATTCAAATTTTTCATGCTTCTACCTATATGCGAAATAGGAGCATTAGTGATTTTCAATTTTTGTATAGCTCATATATAAATTTCCAAAGTTTTATGCTTATACCTACACGGAAAATAGGAAAATTGGTGATTTTCAATTTTTATAGTAAAAAGGAAAAAACGTGTTTTTAGGCCCTCGGTCCCACATGAGCGAGATTTTTAAAAATTATTTTTCACCAATTTTCGTCGTTAGAGGGTAACCAACAATTTCCCAAAGTTTCATGCTTCTACCTACACGGGAAGTTGGAGAATTAGTGACGAATGAGTGAGTGAGTGAGTCAGTCAGTCAGTCGGGGCTTTTTCCGGGGCCACGGCCCCAATGAGTGGGAAATTTAACTTTTTTTTTCAACTTATCGTCGAAAGCATAAAATAAAATAAAAAAAATAACAAAGTTACATGCTTCTACCTACTCGGGAAATAGGAAAATTGGTGATTTTCAATTTTTACAGAGCCCATATAAGGAAAAACCTTTTTGGGCTCCCGGGCCCACATGAGCTAGATTTTTAAAAATCAATATCGCCAATTTTCGTCATTGTTTGTTACCCAACAACTTCCCAAAATTTCACGCTTCTAACTACACGGGAAGTTGGAGAATTCGTGATGAAGAAAAAAACTGTTTTTTGGCCCCCAGCCCCACATGAGCGAGATTTAAAAAGTTCTTTTCGCCAATTTTTGTCGTGAGAAGGAACCCAGAAGTCCCCAAAACTTTATGCTTCTACCTACATGGGAAATAGGAAAATTGGTGATTTTCAATTTTTAAAAAGCCCATATAAGGAAACAATCGTTTGGGGCCCCCGGCCCCACTTGAAAGATATTTTTAAAAATCTCTTTTGCCAAATTTTGTCTACAGTGGGTACTCAGCAACTTCCCAAAGTTTCATGCTTCTACCTACACGGGAAGTCGGAGATTTAGTGATGTAGAAAAAAAAGTTTTTGGGCCCCCGGCCCCACATGAGCGAGATTTTTAAAATTCTTTTTCGCCAATTTTCGTCCTGAGAGTGTACCCAACAATTTCCCAAAGTGTCATGCTTCTACCTACATGGAAATACCTACTCGGGAAATAGGAAAATTGGTGAATTCCAATTGTTATAGAACACACATAAGGAAAAATCTTTTTGGGCCCCCGGCCGCACATAAGCGAGATTTTTAAAAATGTTTATCGCCAACTTTCGTCATTAGTGGTTACCAAACAACTTCCCAAAGTTTCATGCTTCTACCTACATGGGAAATTGGAGAATTAGTGATGAAGGAAAAAACTGTTTTTGGGCCCCGTCCCCACATGAGCGAGATTTTAAAAGTTCTTCATCGCCAATCTTCGTCATTAGTGGTTACCCAGCAACTTCCCAAAGTTTTATGCTTCTACCTACACGGGAAATAGGAAAATTGGTGATTTTCAATTTTTATAAAGCCCGTATAAGGAAACAATCTTTTTGAGCCCCCGGCCCCACTTGAGAGATATTTTTAAAAACCTTTTTTTGCCAAAACTTGTCCACAGTGGGTACACAGCAGCTTCCCAAAGTTTCATGCTTCTACCTACACGGGAAGTTGGAGATTTTGTGATGTAAGCAAAAAAAGTTTTTGGGCCCCCGGCCCAACATAAAATAGATTTTCAAAATTCTTTTTCGCCAATTTTCGTAGTCAGAGGGTATCCAACAACTTCCCAAAGTTTCATGATTCTACTTACACGGGAAGTTGGAGAATTAGTAATGAATCAGTGAGTCAGTCAGTCAGTGAGTGAGTGAGTGAGGGCTTTCCATTTTATTAGTTCAGAAGAAGAAAAAATATATTTTGGCCCCCCGGCCCACCACGAGAGGGAGTTAAATCATTTATTTCCAATTTTATTCGGGGGCGTGTATTCAAACAATTTCCAAAGTTTTATGCTTCTACCTATACGGGAAATAGGAGAATTAGTTATTTAAATTTTTAAATAGCCCATATTAGAAAAAAACGTTTAGGGCGACCCCGACACACATGAGTGGAAAATTTAACGATTTTTAAAAAAAACTATCGTCGAGTGCGCGTACTCAACAAATTTCCAAATTTTCATGCTTCTACATACACGGGGAATGGGAAAATTGTTGAATTTATTTTTTTTATAGAGCCCATATAAGGAAAAAATGTTTTTGGGACCCCGGCCCCACATAAGCGAGATTTATAAAATTCTTTTTCGCCAATTTTCGTCATGAGAGGGTACCCAACAACTTCTCAAAATTTCATGCTCCTACCTACACGGGAAGTTGGAGAATTAGTGATTAGGCGATTTTTAATATAAGAAAAACTATTTTTGGGCCCCCGGTTCCCCATGTGGGGGAATTTTAACGTTTTTTGTTGGCCAGTTTTTGTCGGGAGCGTGCACTAAAAAAATTTCTAAGTTTCATGATCCTACCTACACGGAAAATAAGAGAATTAGTGATTTTCATTTTTTATATAGCTTATATCAGGAAAAAACGTTTTTTGGCCCCGTCCCCCATAAGTGGGAAATTTACCATTTTGTCCATTTAATTATCGTAAAGAGCATGTACTCCAGAGATTTCCAAAATTTCATGCTTCTAACTACACGGGAAATAGGAAAATTGGTGATTTTCGATTTTTATATAGCCCATTTAAGGAAAAAAATGTTTTAGGGCCCCCAGCCCCACATGAGCGAATATTTTAAAATTCTTTTTCGCCAATTTTCATCGTGAGAGGGTAACCAACAACTTCCCAAAATTTCATGCTTCTACCTACACGTGAAGTTGGAGAATTAGTGATAAATCAGTCAGTCAGTGAGTGAGTGAGGGCTTTCCTTTTTATTAGTATAGATACAGAAATATCATATAATATAAAATACGTTGTATAGATCAAGTTACAAAATAACATAATATATTTAAGATTAAAAGAAGACTATTCCATGTATTTATCAACGTAATAATGTAATAGGTGCAAAAAACTGGTTTCGGACATATGACGGACATATTATAGTAATGTGTTTACAATTGTAACAAGTTTATGTAACATTTAAACACTGTTAGATATGAAAATAATACATTCATATAGTCATATTTTTTATAAAATTATATAAAAATTACATTTAGTGATATGACACGTGAATTAAAATTTGATAATGAATGGAACGATAAGTGGAACAGTGTGAAACAAAAAGAAAACTAATATTATTTTTTAAAAATGTCTGCTCCCCCAAAAGACATTTCTGCTGTATTCTGCTAGAAATGTTGTCTGACTTTTGTTGTAGATCTTTTGCTTTAAGCCCATTACACAACAGGTAAAAATTATTAATTTATTGATTATTTGTCAAAATGTTTTACCGATTAATATTCTTAACGAATAATCGACCCACCAGTAAGAAATGTACTGGAAGTCAAAATGTAAAAATATGTAAGTCAATAAGTTTAAGTAAATTTTGGACAATTTGGCATGATACTAACACTTCGCTAACCTGCAAACCAAATATAAACTACCATATAAGAAAATTAAGCTATGAAAATCTAAAGCAACGAGAATGATTGTTCAGCACGGGTGGTTACATGGTCAATAGTTTGAGGGCTGAAACTGCAATCAGGCTTATAAAAAATTAAATTGAAAAGACGTAAATAAGGTAAGGGTTAGCCTGACAGGACGTAACAAAATAGCAAACGTTTCTGCAAAGAGCCTTTGTCAACGGACAAAAAACTTGGCTGCGGTGCAATCCGAAACATCCAAGAAAGTAAAACTGAGAGAGGGCAGAACGAGACAAAAAAGGAAAGGAAAGGTAGGGAGAGGGGCAAGACGCCTAGGTGGTCAAAGCAAGCACCACATTCATTCCATGTGGGATGAGGGTCCCCAAATTTTGTATTAAAAAACGAGTTGGGGAAGTTATGTACTTCCATGTCTGTGAGAGGTGGCGTAGATATGTACTTACATGTCAGTGAGAGGTTGCGTAGATATGTACTTACATGTCAGTGAGAGGTTGCGTAGATATGTACTTACATGTCAGTGGGGTAAATATGTACTTCAATGTCTGTTGGGTAGATATGTACTTCAATGTCTGTGGGGTAGATATGTACTTCAATGTCTGTGGGGTAGATATGTACTTCAATGTCTGTGGGGTAGATATGTACTTCCATGTCTGTGATAGGTTGCGTAGATATGAACTTACGTGTCTGTGGGGTAGATATGTACTTCCATGTCTGTGGGGTAGATATGTACTTCAATGTCTGTGGGGTAGATATGTACTTCCATGTCTGTGAGAGGTGGCGTAGGTATGTACTTCCATGTCTGTGAGGAGTTGCGAAGATATGTACTTACGTGTCTGTGGGGTAGATATGTACTTCAATAAGGGTTGGAGGTGTGGTAAAGTGTACTTTTATGTCTGTGAGAGGTGGCGTAGATATGTACTTCCATGTCTGTGGGAGGTGGGGTAGATATGTACTACCATGTCTGTGGGAGGTGGCGTAGATATGTACTTCCATGTCTGTGGGAGGTGGGGTAGATATGTACTACCATGTTTGTGGGAGGTGGCGTAGATATGTACTTCCATGTCTGTGGGAGGTGGCGTAGATATGTACTTCCATGTCTGTGAGAGGTGGGGTAGATATGTACTACCATGTCTGTGGGAGGTGGGGTAGATATGTACTTCCATGTCTGTGGGAGGTGGCGTAGATATGTACTACCATGTCTGTGGGAGGTGGGGTAGATATGTACTACCATGTCTGTGGGAGGTGCGTAGATATGTACTACCATGTCTGTGGGAGGTGGGGTAGATATGTACTTCCATGTCTATGGTAGGTGGGGTAGATATGTACTACCATGTCTGTGGGAGGTGGCGTAGATATGTACTTCCATGTCTGTGGGAGGTGGGGTAGATATGTACTTTCATGTCTGTGGGAGGTGGCGTAGATATGTACTACCATGTCTGTGGGAGGTGGGGTAGATATGTACTTCCATGTCTATGGGAGGTGGGGTAGATATGTACTACCATGTCTGTGGGAGGTGGCGTAGATATGTACTACCATGTCTGTGGGAGGTGGGGTAGATATGTACTTCCATGTCTATGGGAGGTGGGGTAGATATGTACTTCCATGTCTATGGGAGGTGGCGTAGATATGTACTTCCATGTCTATGGGAGGTGGGGTAGATATGTACTTCCATGTCTGTGGGAGGTGGGGTAGATATGTACTTCCATGTCTGTGGGAAGTTGGGTAGATATGTACTACCATGTCTGTGGGAGGTGGCGTAGATATGTACTTCAATATTTGTGGGAGTCGCGTAGATATGTACTTCAATATGTGTTGGAGGTGGGGTAAAGTGTACTTCCATGTCTGTGAGAGGTGGTGTAGAAATGAGACTATATGAGAATATAAGAGCTTATATGAGATTATATGATACTATAAGAGATGAGACATATGGACTATATGATATTATAAGAGACTTTATGAGACTATATGAGACTATATTAAACTATATGATATTATATGCAGCTGAGCTGGCTTACCAGGGACGCCCCACGGCTATAAGTTCTCCACGCATTACCCAGCCGCCTAACTATTGTTAGGGGCCCATTCTGAGCTGGCTTACCAGGGACGCCCCACGGCTATAAGTGCTCCACGCATTACCCAGCCGCCTAACTAGTGTTAGGTGCCCATTCTGAGCTGGCTTACCAGGGACGACCCACGGCTATAAGTGCTCCACGCATTACCCAGCCGCCTAACTAGTGTTAGGTGCTCATTCTGAGCTGGCTTACCAGGGACGACCCACGGCTATAAGTGCTCCACGCATTACCAAGGCGCTTAACTAGTGTTAGGTGCCCATTCTGAGCTGGCTTACAAGGGACGCCCCACGGCTATAAGAGCTCCACGCATTTCCCAGTCGCCTAACTAGTGTTAGGTGCCCATTCAGAGCTGGCTTACCAGGGACGACCCACGGCTATAAGTGCTCCACGCATTACCAAGGCGCTTAACTAGTATTAGGTGCCCATTCTGAGCTGGCTTACAAGGGACGCCCCACGGCTATAAGTGCTCCACGCATTTCCCAGTCGCCTAACTAGTGTTAGGTGCCCATTCAGAGCTGGCTTACCAGGGACGCCCCACAGCTATAAGTGCTCCACTCATTACCCAGCCGCCTAACTACTGTTAGGTGCCCATTCTGAGCTGGCTTACCAGGGACGACCCACGGCTATAAGTGCTCCACGCATTAACCAGCCACCTAACTAGTGTTAGGTGCCCATTCTGAGATGGCTTACCAGGGACGCCCCACGGCTATGGGAACAAATCATTCCCTTCACATGGATTCGAAACCGTGACCATCGGTACGCCAGTTGAGCGCTCTGCCACTCGACCACCTGTTCAGTTGGACTGTCTGTCAGAGATGTTTTATTGTATTTTCTATGTGTTAAAGTGTTATGTTATTTAGTGTTGTCAGTCTGACTAAAATAGTTGTTTGATTGTTAAAGTGTTATGTTAATTACTGTTGTCAGACTTACTAAAATAGTTGTTTGATTGTTAAAGTGTTATGTTAATTAGTGTTGTCAGACTTACTAAAATAGTTGTTTGTTTGTTAAAGTGTTATGTTAATTAGTTTTGTCAGTCTGACTAAAATAGTTGTTTGATTGTTAAAGTGTTATGTTAATTACTGTTGTCAGTCTGACTAAAATAGTTGTTTGATTGTTAAAGTGTTATGTTAATTAGTCTTGTCAGTCTGACTAAAATAGTTGTTGGATTGTTAAAGTGTTATGTTAATTACTGTTGTCAGTCTGACTAAAATAGTTGTTTGATTGTTAAAGTTGTCTGTCAGTTTAATATTTATTATTGTTTTGCCAGATATTCTACAACATATGAGAAAATATCCGTTCATCATATTTAAAAGAATGTGAAAGCATTACCCGAAGTTGTAACTCATATACACATAAAAGGGAAAGTTTACACACCAAAAGAATTTTCTGGTTATAATTGAAGTACAATTATATTGTGTATTTTATGAACGTCGTACTAAAAAGCACGGCTATCGACATATTTAATGTGAGGATTTAATTTAGACATCTTAAGCGGCCTGACTAAAATAGAAGATTGTAATATTATTTAATGTGACTTCAGTTAAATTTCAATGTAAACGTTTTTGTGACATAGTATTATTAATTTGTATTACTTACACATACTACTGCATGGAGTTATTAATTATGAATAGAAATATGAAATTCGAAGGAATGAAAATAATATTTTCAGATTTATAGTTAATAGAAAGTTAGAAAACTTTAATTTGTAAACATTTATCGCCGTGTATTCTGATGCCTACACACTGAACAACTGCATATGTTATCTAAAAATGTTTGCTATATAATCAAGTGGTTAGCACTTGACTTCGATCCCTTTAATAAAGGATAAAATTTCAATAAACTGCTAGGACTTTGCTACAACAAAGTTCGATATGAGACAACATCTTGTCACTGGTTTATTGTGTTGTATTGTTTTAAAATGTTCACATATAAAAGGAAATATTAATGACTGACTGTCGTTTATGGCTTAGCAGTGATTCCCAATGTAAGCGCCACACCCCTCCCCACCCCAATGGTCTTTATTTCTATCTACCCTCTCGATATATCTTTATTTCTTTCTACCCTCTCGATAGGTCTTTATTTCTTTCTACCTTTTCGATAGGTCTTTATTTCTTTCTACCCTTACGATCGGTCTTTACTTGTTTCTCTTCTTACGATAGGTCTTTATTTGTTCCTACTCATACGATAGGTCATTTTTCTTCTACCCATATGACAGGTCAATGTTTTTATCTTTCCTTAAGATAGGGCTTATTTTTTGTTATGTTTTTTTCTTCTAATTGTACGAGAAGCAGTGTTTTGGCCTATAAAAATACGTTACATGTAAGTTCAGAGGTCACGCCGTATACTGTCAATGTATTAACAATAGACGATGGCTTGTAAGTTCAGAGGTCACGCCGTATACTGTCAATGTATTAACAATAGACGATGGCGTGTAGACCAAAAATTGACCACTCATGTCACGTAGGCAATAAATCGAAATAATATTTTATTCTGTTTCATTAAAACACACAATCATACATTTTATTATTGGTAAGCTGGAAAATAAATAGGCAAGTATTTTGTGGACTTTCTTTCTATATTTAATTTTAATATTAATGACGTACAGTCATAGGTCTTGTGTCAAACTATTGTTAGAGTTGAAAGTTTACCGTATAATTAACTAAATGATTGTTTCCCTAAGTTGTGTTGATCATATTTTAATATAAACTCAATGATATTATCAATTATAATACAAACCTAAGCTATAAAAGCCAAGAGATTCTAATCTTTTATGGTTATGTTTCATGAGATTTTTTTTAAATTGGTTCTTTTAACATTTTTTTTAGGATTTCGATAAGAAGATAAATCCTTTTGTTTGTTTAACAACCATGAATTTTAGTTAATTGTTATTGTAGACAGAAAGGCAATATAGTTTCTAATAATACACTGATGAAATTTTGTCAATGTTTTCTTTTATATGTGAACATTTTAAAACAATACAACACAATAAACCAGTGACAAGATGTTGTCTCATATCGAACTTTGTTGTAGCAAAGTCCTAGCAGTTTATTGAAATTTTATCCTTTATTAAAGGGATCGAAGTCAAGTGCTAACCACTTGATTATATAGCAAACATTTTTAGATAACATATGCAGTTGTTCAGTGTGTAGGCATCAGAATACACGGCGATAAATGTTTACAAATTAAAGTTTTCTAACTTTCTATTAACTATAAATCTGAAAATATTATTTTCATTCCTTCGAATTTCATATTTCTATTCATAATTAATAACTCCATGCAGTAGTATGTGTAAGTAATACAAATTAATAATACTATGTCACAAAAACGTTTACATTGAAATTTAACTGAAGTCAAATTAAATAATATTACAATCTTCTATTTTAATGAGGCCGCTTAAGATGTCTAAATTATATCCTCACATTAAATATGTCGATAGCCGTGCTTTTTAGTGCGACGTTAATAAAATACACAATTTAATTGTACTTTAAATATAACCAGAAAAGTCGTTTGGTGTGTAAACTTTCCTTTTTATGTGTATATGAGTTCCAACTTTGGGTAATGCTTTCACATTCGTTTAAATATGATGAACGGATATTTTCTCGTATGTTGTAGAATATCTGGCAAAACAATAATAACTATCAAACTGACAGACAACTTTAACAATCAAACAACTATTTTAGTTAGACTGACAACACTAATTAACATAACACTTTAACAATCCAACAACTATTTTAGTCAGACTGACAACACTAATTAACATAACACTTTAACAATCAAACAACTATTTTAGTTAGACTGACAACACTAATTAACATAACACTTTAACAATCAAACAACTATTTTAGTCAGACTGACAACACTAATTAACATAACACTTTAACAATCAAACAACTATTTTAGTCAGACTTATAACACTAATTAACATAACACTTTAACAATCAAACAACTATTTTCGTCAGACTGACAACACTAATTAACATAACACTTTAACAATCAAACAACTATTTTAGTCAGACTGACAACACTAATTAACATAACACTCACTTTAACAATCAAACAACTATTTTAGTCAGACTGACAACACTAATTAACATAACACTTTAACACATAGAAATACAATAAAACATCTCTGACAGACAGTCCAACTAAACAGGTGGTCGAGTAGCAGAGCGCTCGACTGTCGTACCGATGGTCACGGTTTCGAGTCCATGTGAAGGCAATGATTTGTTCCCATTGCCTGGGGCGTCCCTGGTAAGCCAGCTCAGAATGGGCACCTAACACAAGTTAGGCGGCTGGGTAATGCGTGGAGCACTTATAGCCGTGGCCTGGGGCGTCCCTGGTAAGTCAGCTCAGAATGGGCACCTAACACAAGTTAGACGGCTGGGTAATGTGTGGAGCACTTATAGCCGTGGGGCGTCCCTGGTAAGCCAGCTCAGAATGGGCACCTAACACAAGTTAGACGGCTGGGTAATGCGTGGAGCACTTATAGCCGTGGGGCGTCCCTGGTAAGCCAGCTCAGAATGGGCACCTAACAGTAGTTAGGCGGCTGGGTAATGTGTGGAGCACTTATAGCCGTGGGGCGTCCCTGGCAAGCCAGCTCAGAATGGGCACCTAACAGTAGTTAGGAGGCTGGGTAATGTGTGGAGCACTTATAGCCGTGGGGCGTCCCTGGTAAGTCAGCTCAGAATGGGCACCTAACACTAGTTAGACGGCTGGGTAATGCGTGGAGCACTTATAGCTGTGGGGCGTCCCTGGCAAGCCAGCTCAGAATGGGCACCTAACACTAGTTAGGCGGCTGGGTAATGTGTGGAGCACTTATAGCCGTGGGGCGTCCCTGGTAAGCCAGCTCAGAATGGGCACCTAACACTAGTTAGGCGGCTGGGTAATGCCGGGAGCACTTATAGCCGTGAGGCGTCCTGGTAAGCCAGCTCAGAATGGGCACCTAACAGTAGTTAGGGGGCTGGGTAATGCCGGGAGCACTTATAGCCGTGAGGCGTCCCTGGTAAGCCAGCTCAGAATGGGCACCTAACACTAGTTAGGTGGCTTAGGTGGCTGGGTAATGCGTGGAGCACTTATAGCCATGGGGCGCCCCTGGTAAGCCAGCTCAGAATGGGCACCTAACAGTAGTTAGGCAGCTGGGTAATGCCGGGAGCACTTATAGCCGTGAGGCGTCCTGGTAAGCCAACTCAGAATCGGCACCTAACACTAGTTAGGCGGCTGGGTAATGTGTGGAGCACGTATAGCCATGGGGCGCCCCTGGTAAGCCAGCTCAGATTGGGCACCTAACAGTAGTTAGACGGCTGGGTAATGTGTGGAGCACTTATAGCCGTGGGGCGTCCCTGGTAAGCCAGCTCAGAATGGGCACCTAACA
>MUZC01000496.1:111329-157633 GCA_002072015.1 Radix auricularia
ATTAAATGAAGTATCATATATAGACTGTGGAGGAATTTGAAACTGAAAAGTTTAATGTAATAGCATTAATAGACCAAATTTCAGCCGAATGCGCCCCACGTTTTCAGTTCGAAAATATTTTGGTGTGTAAGAGTGTGTATGTACAAAATGTCCACAATGTGCATCCAACAAAACAGTTCTGGCTCAGCCCAGGGGAAGGGAAGTTCCAACATAGCCCAAGAAAAAATTTATTTTCTTCTTTTTAGTTCACAAAACGTGGTATCTTAAAAACTTTTTTAAAAATATTTTTATTTTCTCTCACTCTGTCTTTTTCTTTCTCTCTTTCTCTCTATATATTTCTGTTTCTCTCTATTTATCTCTATATATATATTTCTGTTTCTCTCTATTTATCTCTCTCTCCATCTTGTTCTCTCTTTCTTTCTTTAACTCACTAGCTTTATCTCACTATTTCTTTCTCTCAGAGACAAACACACACAAACAAAATCCCTACATTGTGACTGAGGATTTCTTCAGACAACCTTTACAATAAGCAAGAGTTTTGGTGTAGAAATTATCTTTATCATATTTTTTTTGTCATATTGTTGACTGTATATTCTTATATAGCTGCATATAATCCCAAATAGTTTCATATAGTCTCATAAAGTATCATATAGCTGCTTATAGTATCATATAGTTTCATATAGTCTCATATAGTTTTATAGTCTCTTATAGTCTCATATAGTCTCATATAGCTTCATATAATCTCATATAGTTTCCTTTAGTCTCATATAGTCTCTTATAGTCTCATATAGTCTCGTCTCTTATAGTTCCATATAGCTGCATAAAGATCATATAGTTTCATATAGTCTCATATAGTTTCATATGGTGTCATATATGTTCTTGTAATATCATGTAGTACCATATAGTCTCTTACAGTCTCATATAGTCTAATATAGTCTCATATGGTCTCTTATAGTATCATAAAGTCTCTTATAGTATCATATAGTCTCATATAGTATCACATAGTCTCCTATAGTATCATATAGTCTCTTATAGTCTCATATAGTATCACATAGTATCCTATAGTATCATATAGTCTCTTATAGTCTCATATAGTATCAAATCGTCTCCTATAGTATCATATAGTCTCTTATATTATCATATAGTCTCATATAGTCTCTTATAGTATCATATAGTCTCATATGGTCTCTTATAGTATCATATGGTCTCTTATAGTATCATAAAGTCTCTTATAGTCTCATATGGTCTCTTATAGTCTCATATGGTCTCTTATAGTCTCATATGGTCTCTTAAAGTCTCATATGGTCTCTTATAGTATTATATAGTCTCTTATAGTCTCATATAGTCTCATATAGTCTCTTATAGTCTCATATGGTCTCTTATAGTATTATATAGTCTCTTATAGTATCATAAAGTCTCTTATAGTATTATATAGTCTCATATAGTATCACATCGTCTCCTATAGTATCATATAGTCTCTTATAGTCTCTTATAGTCTCATATAGTATCACATAGTCTCCTATAGTATCATATAGTCTCTTATAGTCTCATATAGTATCACATAGTCTCCTATAGTATCATATAGTCTCTTATAGTCTCATATAGTATCACATCGTCTCCTATAGTATCATATAGTCTCTTATAGTCTCTTATAGTCTCATATAGTATCACATCGTCTCCTATAGTATCATATAGTCTCTTATAGTCTCATATAGTATCACATCGTCTCCTATAGTATCATATAGTCTCTTATAGTCTCATATAGTATCACATAGTCTCCTATAGTATCATATAGTCTCTTATAGTCGCATATAGTCTCATAATAGTTTATAGAGTATAGTAAATATAAATATAGTCAAATAGATAATACGTAAATGTCAATAATTTTACCTGCTAAACAGTTCTCACCTAAATCAAACAGTACTCAAATAACTGAAACAGTAGTCACCTACCTAAAAAAAGTACATACCTAACTAAAACAACTCACCCAACTCAAACAAAACTCACCTAACTGAAACAGTACTCCCCTATCTCAAACAGTACTCGCCCAACTCATACAATTTAGCATTAGATTTTACCGATTTTGAAATCTTTAGCGAAATATTTGTTATTAAAAAAGGGCAATATGTAATCTTTTGTGTTGTTGAATTTTTTTTTTCAAAGTCGATGGCTAGGACATTTTTTTGTAAAAGTCGATTGCTAGGACATTTTTTGTCAAATTCAATATCTAGGACATTTTTTTGTCAAAGTCGACTGCGAGGACATATTTTTGTCAAAGTCGATTGCTAGGACATTTTTTGTCAAAGTCGATTGCTAGGACATTTTTTTGTCAAAGTCGATTGCTAGGACATTTTTTGTCAAAGTCGATTCCTAGGAATTTTTTTTTGTCAAAGTCGATTGCTAGGACATTTTTTTGTCAAAGTCGATTGCAAGGACTTTTTTTCGATAAGAAAAATAAATCCTAATCTTTTTTGCGTCCTTTAATTTTTATTAAATTGTATGGCTGCCTTAAAGAATTTAAAACAAGTATTCTATTTTCCTAAAAAATTATATTTCTTTCAAGCTATCATCGCCCTTTTAAAGATATTCTTCGACCCACAAGTCGGGGTCAGAGGTCATCAACACACCTTCCTATTTGAAAAATGTAGCGTGCATCAGGGAGTGGAAGAGTTCAGTCTGAGAATCACTGTACTATGCAATAACGACAACAGACAGACCGAATTGAATATATTTATAAGTTATGTATTAAAGAGATATGGTTAAAACCAAACTCAATTTAAAATTGGGCTAGGAGAATCCTTACAACTTCAATGGAATGTTATCTCTTTTAAAGAGATCGAGTTCAAGTGGCTTGCCACTTGGCGTAACAGTATGGTTTTCTCAAACAGAGAAATCGGTGAGAAAAAACAAACCAAACAAATTTATGACGCTTAATGTATTAAGGTTAATGTTTTCTAACCTTGAATTAACTAAAATATATAAATTTATTTAAATATTACAATAAATATTTCTAATGAAAATTATATACAATTTACAGAAAAAAGTTTATGCAATACAAAGATATAATACCTTGTCCAATCAACTTGTAGATTGCAATTTTACCAAAATTATAGAAAATAACAATAGGGTATACTCATAAATCTGGCCACTTGTTTACTTAATTATAAAACCATGTTAAGATGTTCGACAGCGGTGATTTTTAGTGCGGCTTTCATGGAAAATACAATTGAATGCACGTCAAATATGACAACAGATAATATTTTAATGTGTAAATTCCCCATTGATCTATCTTTGAGTTTAAACTTGGTTCAATGATTTATTTCCACTTAAAAGTGCTGAGTGGTTTTTTTAAAATGTGTCTTATAGAATTTACTGAGCTAATAACATTAACAATTAAACATCCTTATAAAACAAACACATAACAATAAGGAAATTAGAAATATCGTTTGCAATGCAAGTTAGCGAAACATCATACACATACGCGACTAACAAGCAGACAACTTTTACTTACAGGCAATTCTAGTAATCGCACATCTTTAACATTTAGGAAATATTACCAGACATATCTGACAGCAAGGCAACCTGAACTAACATATATATAGGTATGTGCCTGAGAATTAATAACCGACAGATATACCCTCTATCACGACAAACTTTTACTAAAAAATGTCTGGAAATGACGTCATTGAGCAAATGTTGATATTTTATTAAAGACTAAGAACATTATATAACAAAACTCTATTTTTACAATTAAGTTGTTGAGTGCCCAGGGGTACATCAAGCATAGTGCACATGCATTATTGCTTAAAGATCATCTCACAGTGCTTATGCATCATTGTTGAAAGATAATCCCACAGTGTACATGCATCATTGTTGAAAGATCATCTCAGAGCACACAGGCATCATTGCTTAAAAGATCATCTCACAGCTAATGCATTCCTGTTTAAAGATTTACTCACTGCGAACATGCATAATTGTTTAAAGATCATTTCAGAGCCCATATGCATCATTAATAAAAGATCATCTCACAGCCCATATGCATCATTGTTTAAAGATCGTTTCACAGCCTTCTTGCGTCATTATCAAACAGATCATCTCGCAGCTCATATATATCATTGTCGTTACTAACTGTAAGTCTTTGTAAAAATGACTTAATATATAAACTGATAATTTTATCATTATTAATTTTTATTAATGACCTTGTCTTTTTGCCATTACACATAATAGAACATAATTTAAACAGCTAATATATAAATATATATATATATATTTAATTGTTAAAATCCCCCATATATCATTTAATCTAGAATGGCCTAGCCATTAGTTATATATTCTTGATAACCATTATAATTAACTGTAAATGTGCCAATAAAATCTTCTACAATATTGATTCTCCTTGACTTGTAAAAATCTTTCTTAAATTCATATTTTTTAAACACTTTTCATAGTTCTAAAACATACAAGATCTGTTTTCAGCTGTTGGAAGTTGTACGACGCTCGCCCAAACCTTTGAGTCTGAGTAGGACATAACGTCTTGTGGGTAGGACATACCGTCTTGTGGGTAGGACATACCGTCTTGTGGGTTACATAATATATTATAATAGTCCTGTGGGTAGGACATAACGTCTTGTGGGTTACATAATATATTATAATAGTCGTGTGGGTAGGACATACCGTCTTGTGGGTTACATAATATATTATAATAGTCGTGTGGGTAGGACATACCGTCTTGTGGGTTACATAATATATTATAATAGTCGTGTGGGTAGGACATACCGTCTTGTGGGTTACATAATATATTATAATAGTCGTGTGGGTAGGACATACCGTCTTGTGGGTTACATAATATATTATAATAGTCGTGTGGGTAGGACATACCGTCTTGTGGGTTACATAATATATTATAATAGTCGTGTGGGTAGGACATACCGTCTTGTGGGTTACATAATATATTATAATAGTCGTGTGGGTAGGACATACCGTCTTGTGGGTTACATAATATATTATAATAGTCGTGTGGGTAGGACATACCGTCTTGTGGGTTACATAATATATTATAATAGTCGTGTGGGTAGGACATACCGTCTTGTGGGTTACATAATATATTATAATAGTCGAGTAGTGTGTGTAGGACTTACCATCTTGTGGGTAGCATAATATATTATAATAGTCGTGTGGGTATGACATACCGTCTCGTGGGTTACATAATATATTATAATAGTCGAGTAGTGTGGGTAGGACATACCGTCTTGTGGGTTACATAATATATTATAATAGTCGAGTAGTGTGGGTAGGACATACTGTCTTGTGGGTTACATAATATATTATAATAGTCGAGTAGTGTTGGTAGGACATACCGTCTTGTGGGTTACATAATATATTATAATAGTCGTGTGGGTAGGACATACCGTCTTGTGGGTTACATAATATATTATAATAGTAGTGTGGGTAGGACATACTGTCTTGTGGGTTACATAATATATTATAATAGTCGTGTGGGTAGGACATACCATCTTGTGGGTTACATAATATATTATAATAGTAGTGTGGGTAGGACATACCGTCGTATTTGTTACATAATATATTATAATAGTCGTGTGGGTAGGACATACCGTCTTGTGGGTTACATAATATATTATAATAGTCATGCGCGTAGGACTTACCGTCTTGTGGGTTACATAATATATTATAATAGTCGTGTGGGTAGGACACCCGTCTTGTTGGTTACATAATATATTATAATAGTCGTGTGGGTATGACATACCGTCTCGTGGGTTACATAATATATTATAATAGTCGTGTGGGTAGGACATACCGTCTTGTTTGTGACATAATATATTATAATAGTTGTGTGGGTAGGACATACCGTCTTATGGGTTACATAATATATTATAATAGTCGTGTGTGTAGGACATACCGTCTTGTTGGTTACATAATATATTATAATAGTCGAGTAGTGTGGGTAGGACATACCGTCTTGTGGGTTACATAATATATTATAATAGTCGTGTGGGTAGGACATACCGTCTTGTTTGTTACATAATATATTATAATAGTTGTGTGGGTAGGACATACCGTCTTGTGGGTTACATAATAAATTATAATAGTCGTGTGGGTAGGACATACTGTCTTGTGGGTTACATAATATATTTTAATAGTCGTGTGGGTAGGACATACCGTCTTGTGGGTTACATAATATATTATAATAGTCGTGTGGGTAGGACATACCGTCTTGTGGGTTACATAATATATTATAATAGTAGTGTGGGTAGGACATACCGTCTTGTGGGCTACATAATATATTATAATAGTCGTGTGGGTAGGACATATCATCTTGTGGGTTACATAATATATTATAATAGTCATGTGGGTAGGACATACCGTCTTGTGGGTTACATAATATATTATAATAGTCGTGTGGGTAGGACATACCGTCTTGTGGGTTACATAATATATTATAATAGTCGTGTGGGTAGGACATACCGTCTTGTAGGTTACATAATATATTATAATAGTCGTGTGGGTAGGACATACCGTCTTGTGGGTTACATAATATGTTATAATAGTCGTGTGGGTGGGACATACCATCTTGTGGGTTACATAATATATTATTATAGTCGTGTGGGTAGGACATACCGTCTTGTGGGTTACATAATATATTATAATGGTCGTGTAGTGTGGGTAGGATATACCGTCTTGTGGGTTACATAATATATTATAATGGTCGTCTGGGTAGGACATACCGTCTTGTGGGTTACATAATATATTATAATAGTCGTGTGGGTAGGACATACCGCAATGGATGATACAATGTACTGTGAGTGTTACAATGGATGGTACAATGTACTGTGAGTGCTACAATGGATGATTCAATGTAATGTGAGTGTTACAATGGATGATACATGGTACTGTGAGAGTTACAATGGATGATACAATGTACTGTGAGTGTTACAATGGATGATACAATGTACTGTGAGTGTTACAATGGATGATACAATGTAATGTGAGTGTTACAATGGATGATACAATGTACCGTGAGTGCTACAATGGATTATACAATGTACTGTGAGTGCTACAATGGATGATACAATGTACTGTGAATGTTACAATGGATGATACAATGTAATGTAAGTGTTACAATGGATGATGCAATGTACTGTGAGGGTTACAGTGGATGATATTATGTACTGTGAGTGTTACAATTGATGATAAAATGTACTGTTAGTTTTACAATGGATGATACAATGTACTGTGAGTGTTACAATGGATGATACAATGTAATGTGAGTGTTACAATGGATGATACAATGTACTGTGAGTGTTACAATGGATGATACAATGTAATGTGAGTGTTACAAAGGATGATACTATGTACTGTGAGTGTTACAATAGATGATACAATGTACTGTGAGTGTTACAATGGATGATACAATGTTATGTGAGTGTTACAATGGTTGATACAATGTACTGTGAGTGTTACAATGGATGATACAATGTACTGTGAGTGTTACAATGGATGATACTATGTATTGTGAGTGTTACAATGGATGATACAATGTAATTTGAATGTTACAATGGATGATACAATGTAATGTGAGTGTTACAATGGATGATACAATGTAATGTTAGTGCTACAATGGATGATACAATGTACTGTGAGTGTTACAATGGATGATACAATGTACTGTGATTGTTACAATGGATGATACAATGTACTGTGAGTGTTACAATTGATGATACAATGTACTGTGATTGTTACAATGGATGATACAATGTACTGTGAGTGTTACAATGGATGATACAATGTACTGTGATTGTTACAATGGATGATACAATGTACTGTGAGTGCTACAATGGATGATACAATGTACTGTGAGTGTAGCAATGGTTGATACAATGTACTGTGATTGTTACAATGGATGATACAATGTACTGTGATTGAACCGATAATTAATTGATACAAAACATGGCGAGACGTTACATTATATTCAGGATGTCAAGATATTCACACAACGTCACCAAGTGACCTTATTTATAACACCTAGAAGGTCATTCAGGATGTCAAGACATCCACACAACGTCTCCAAATGACCTTATTTATCATTCCTTACACCCCCAAAAGGATCTCGAAAGATAAACAGAGACATAGAAAGAGAGATACTAGAGGCAAATGTAGAGAGAGAGAGAGAGAGAGAGAACGATGATTCACCCAGGCTCCATTACTTTTCTTAGATAATTTAAATATGTTTAGTGTTTTATTATATAGAGAAACTATATAGTGCATCACTAGCGTGAAAAAACTATTTATATTTCGATTATTTAAAAACATAGAATACTGAGCTATTAGTTTATCTTATTTTGTAACTATTAGATCTTAAAATACACAACAAAGGACACAAACGCGCATGTATGATTTAAAGAACACAAACTAGAGACGCAGATGTGAACGATTAATTTAAATAAATGTATATTCTATTTTTTGTTTCTGGTCAACATTAATTTCTGCATTTCCTCTCGACCAGTTTTTAATCAACAAGCTAGTTTCTTGTGTAACTGAATGGATTTCATTGTAATTTTTTGTTGTTCTATTATATACTCTGATTTAATGTGTGTAATTAAAATGTTATTTTTCTTTCTATAACATTTGATCATTTATCTCTATTATTTTCATATCTTGACGCATAAATTGATGGCTATAAAGTCAGCTTCTTCTTCTTCTTCGTTCTCAATATTGAATATTGAGTTTTGCGTGCCACGAGTTTTGCGCCAATTGGCCCGTGGTCTCCGACTACAGCCTGCTGTATTTTCTCGATTTTGCTTCAATGGCCTTTGATGCAGCGTTTACATGCCACGGCTGGAGGTTCCACTCATTGCCCCGCCGCTTTTCGCTCATTTGTGGCTGGGTGGAACTCGGGGACGCCCTGGGCCCCGGGAACAAGTCCATGGCTTCACATGGATTCGAGATCGTGACCATCGGAACGACAGTCGAGCGCTTGCAACTCGACCACTGCGGCCCCCTCAACTGATAACTTGAAGTCGTTTAAACAGATGAAATCTACAGAAAGCTCGAAACTTAATTTCTCAACATAAAACACAAAGTACCACACAGCTGTCCCTTTACAATTCACTTTCTTAATTTCTTAACATAAAACACAAAGTACCACACAGCTGTCCCTTCACAATTCTCTTAATTTCTCAACATAACACACAAAGTACCACACAGCTGTCCCTTTACAATTCACTTTCTTAATTTCTTAACATAAAACACAAAGTACCACACAGTTGTCCCTTCACAATTCACTTTCTTAATTTCTTAACATAAAACACACATTTATCCAAAAGTGGCACAAACAAGTGCATGTCAGTTTGATCATATTATTAATTGTTTACATTTTTTATGCTAAGAAAGAAACGTCATTGGAGAAGTATAAGTAAACCATATTATCAATCACGTGATCTCTGTGACGTAGAACATAAACGTACTTGTAACTAAGACAATGAGCTTAACTTACGGCTCAGATTATTTGGCTATGTCGGAAATGGAGTTTGGATTTATTTCTTTTAAGATGGAATGTATATTTATATTATATATTATAATAATTGTTAACTTATGTTTAATTATTTCATATAAAAATTATTAAAATAAGTTAGAATCTTATTTATAAATGATCATAGAAAATCTATATTACATTTGTTTTTTTTAAATTGTATTGTCTTTACAATTTGATTATGCAAAGTTATTCACTCACCATGACTTTTCAAGTTTGTTGAGTACTTTAATTTAAAAAAAAAACTATTAGCCTTGATTAATCATTATGAGTGTATATGAGAGCTGAAACCATCATTTTAATAGTAAGACGACAAAGCTAGAACACTAACAATTGTTTAAACTTAAAGGCCCGCATCAATATCGACAATACTTATATTTGTTATCGTTTCGAAAAATCAAGCCTATTAATTGGACATCTCTTAATTGTTTGAGTTATTACACCGAGTAGCACACAGGACAGCGACAAATTCTCTAAACGCAATCGTCTACTGTTAATAAATAGATAGTGAACGTACTTGACCTCTGAACTCATGTGTAATGTCTTTGTATTTGCCAAAAGCCTCACTCAGATGGTTACCTCTCATAAATTTAGAAGCAAATGAAGAACTCTCCTAAGGGTAAGAGGAAACACATACATGTGTAATGGTTTAAGCAAACAAGGGCCTATCGTATTGGTATAAGCAAACAAAGAAACAAAAAGAAACCCCATCTAGAATGACGTCACAAAGCGTTGTCCACCCCCTCCCCCCAAAAAAAAAGTCGTATTTTCTATTTGAAAAGGAACATGTTCCAAATGACTAACTGTCTTTTCGTGCGTATTTAGTGTGAGACTGTACGCCAACACGCGTGAAACCGTGTAAAACGTCTGAAAATAATCTATGAGAAATAAAATATTTCAGTGGAACATTTATTTAAATTATGATATTTTGAGGTTACGTCTTAAGTATTAAACTCCCCCTCCCCCTTGTCACACAGAGTCATAAATGCGTAGAGCCCCCTCCCCCTCATCACTCATAGTCTTTAATGCGTGCAGCCCCCTCTCCCCAGTCATACATAGCCACAAATGCGTGTAGCCCCCTCTCCCTCGTCACACATAGTCATTAAGGCGTGGAGCCCCCTCCCACTCGTAACACATAGTCATAGGTGCGTTGAGCCCCCTCCCCCTCTTTACACATAGTCACAAATGCGTGGAGCTCCATCCCCTTTGGTTCGCGACTTTATTTATGGACAGCCTATTATATTAAGAGTTTGAGCCTAAATGACCTTCCGTAAGGCTAGAAGCAAACAACGAACTATGTTAAAGGTAGATCTAACAAACACCTTTTTTTATATTTTAACATCTGCATTTTTCTCTGTTCTATACTGCCATCAATATAACTCTTTCAAAGAAAGCGTTACTCAGTAGTATCTTTAAAGATACGTATGACCATTTTATATTTTAAGTATAAACTCTTGTAGGCAACAAAAAATATTAATATGCAATACATATCAAATATGATATTTTAATTTTTTTTTAAAAATTCATTATTCTCTTAAATGAGTTTGTAAAAATTGAACTAAGTCTTTATCTAGGCTAGGAGAATCCGATCTTTTTCATTGACATTGTATCACTAATTATAGGATGGAGATCAAGTGACATGACACTAGCATAAAATGGTGTACTTTCCAAGACCCGCGTGGCAAGATAGCATCCGGTTGAAACAGTTAAGTAAGTATATTTATAAAGGCATAGTCTTACATTTCATAATTTGTTTTAAATTGGAGATTAAAATTTTTTAGCGTATTTTCGAGATGTCGAAATCGCTATTGCACCCGTTATGTCCGTCCGTCCGTCTGTCATCACCCTTGATCACAGCATCCATAAGTCCTAGACCTATGATGTATATATGTTTTTTGTATGCCCTGACCTGCCATTTGTGCATCAACACTCAGTTACTCGATCCGTTAAAAAAACCCCGTTAAAACTACCAAAAAATATTTCGAATCGAGAGGTAACACTAGCGCAGGGAACGGCCGCCATTGCCGGAAGTCGAATGCGTATTATTGTCGAGCATTGAAGACTGGTGCGAAAGGGTGCAAAAGAATTAGTTGTTTTTTTTTAGTTGACGTCATTAGAATATGTGTAAAAGTTTAAAGAGTTTTACGTCATCATTTGTGGTGACTTGAAGTTGGATTAAAGAGAAAATAATTTTTTTTTAAATGTAAAGAAATGTCTCTTATATAAAAAAATGTCAGGTATATTCATTACACAAGAAAATTTATAAAAATATGTCTAAAATCTAAACACAATTACTGATAACTACATAATTCTGATATCTAACATAAGTACTGATACATAATACGAAAATGCGCTAACACGTCCTGAATTCCAATAGGTACAGGCTTAACATGATTTTTTAAATGTAATTTTGCCGTCGAATTTTAAAAAATTATAAAAGTCTAACATTTTTATTGTTAGGCTTTTATTTTAAAAAAAACCTAGGTAAAACAAGACAAATAATATTAATAGTAACAAAAATATAACTGATTTATTAATTGATATTTTCTATAAAGAATTCATCTCTAATCATTAATCGTTTAAAGAAAGATTGATAAAGAAGAATTTAAATTTCATTTCAAATAAAACCGCACTGGTGCTTGATGGTGCATCGCTAACGTGAAAAGATAATTAGACTCTTTTTCTATTTCCATCGTTTAACAACTTAGAAAAGTGTGATATTTATCTGTATTTCTAAATTTTTAATAATTTAATAACTTAAGATACGCAAACTAAAACATCAGAATTTATAGAAGTCATATATAAATATATAAATCACATTGTTTTTTTATACTCGGAAATTATTTCATTTATTTTCGACCAATATATATCTAACCAGCCAGTTTGCAGTATAACACATGGGATCAGTGGCGTAGCTAGAGCTTTTGCCGCCCGGGGCGGTCTCCAATAATGCCGCCCTTTTAGGGGGCCACCCATAAATGACGTCACGCACTGGGGGGGGCACACATTTGATGTCATTTAAAAAGCGCAACTTTAAATAAGAGCTACACTGTAATATATGATTACCCAAACTTTATTCAATGACGATTTACGTGGTTTCACACGTGTTAGGATGTTAGAGTGCAACCTAAAACTTAAAACATATTTAAATGACCAAAAAAACCAAAAAAAAAAATGATTTTAAACATGCTCATTTTCAAATACAAAATACCGCTTGTATGGGGGGGGGGGGCTTTGTCACGTCACTTAGAGGAATGAGTTTAAAGTTTTCGTTTCGTGACGCCGTATGACGAGCGGGCGGGGGTGAAAAATGAGCAGAAATCACGTGACGTCCTTTATGGACGACCTCTTAATTTAGTGAATCATATGATGCTTTTTTTTTTTAATTTAATAAGCATGAATAATAATTGTAATTGAAACGAAGTACAATATAAAAGGTGGGGAACAATTTTATCAGTGTATGCTCTATTTATATAAGCAGAAATAAAAGAGGCCGCATAAGATGATAAACCTATAAATACACATTATAAAAATACAAGATAATTGTTTTGAAGGCCATAAGAAAGTTATAGGGTCACAGGCCCCCCCCCCCCCCAAACCCAAAATGGGACAAAAGATATTTCAAATTTACACCCGAAAACATTCACAATTAATATGCTTTTATTTTATAAATATATGATTTTTTTATTTAAAAAAAAAAGATATTGAGTAGAGCTACATCAGTATGTAAACATATTTTTTATTATTTATAAATTATTTACACACCTAACGTTCATCTGTCGAAAAATCGTTTATTATGTCATCAAAATTTATATTATTTGTAATATCAAATTCTATGGACAATGCTGCACGATTTTGTAGTCTTAAATCACTTAAAGTGGATCGAAAATATTTTTTTAAACTTCAGCTTGGAGAAGCTCCTTTCACAACTAGATACACTGAAAGCAATTGTTTAAAAAATTCTTTAGCAAAATTGTAATGTTGGATAAAGATTTTTCCAATATTTACTGTTAAATATATTTTAAGAGATCAAGGGGGTATTTCCCCTCTTTTTTTTTTAACATAACGCATCTTCTTGTAGTGTTGGTACAGCCAGGGCTGGTCTTAGGCTCCTGCAATCTATGCGGTCGTAGTGGGCCCAGCGCTTTCATAGGCCCAACCTATCTTAATGTTCTCTTACTATCCATATTAATATCATATACCTACCCAAACTGGGGCCCACGCAATCAGTTTCGCATACTAAGCTGCATAGGGGCCCGCAATTGCTAATACCGGCCCCGTGTACTGCCATAAAAATATGGATCCTTTCTCTTTCAATCTCGAACATTTCTTTATCAATGTAAATAAAGAAATTTAATTGAGCTGAAATTCTTCATTTATAATCCTAGACAGTAGAGTATTATACACTAATATTTCCTTGCAAAGACATGTAACTCATCACCTCTTTCTTTTCTTTTCTTTTATAATTACATCTATGGATAAAAACATTTCTCTTTGTACTTCTTGCTTTAAAGATAGAACCACGTCTTCTGAATTTTCCCCACTCATTTTTTTCCTTTTAACTTGGTATCTAGTCGATATTTCCAACTTTCTGTAACAGCGTTCTGTATTAGCACATATCTTTGTTTCTTCAAATGGGTTTGCATTAATTTAAAAAAGACGTGTTCCCATAAATTGAGACATAATAGAAAAGTAACAGATTGCCATGAACTGAATAAAATTCCAGCATCTGATCTCATTATACTATTTACTTCAGATGGCAATTTTCCCATAAGCTTGAAATTTTTAAGTATGTCCTTTTCGGAATTATTTATGTTATTGTGGTGTTTATTAACGGAGAAATGAATAATCGTTCATTTTTAATGAATAACCATATATTACTGAAAAATACAAGCTATATGTGTTACTTTAATGCAATTTTTTTTAGAAAAAGTAAATTAAATTTTTAATAAGTTACCTTACAATAATTTTATAAAACCTGAAATAGAAATATAATTTACTACTTGCAATTTAAACACAATATTTGGACCACTATGTCATGTAGGTACTTGTTAGCGCATCATTCAGCGAATGTCGAGATTCCACGCTAAAACTGGCGTGTGATATTAATGCTACATATATGCGGGCCAGCAATGATGTGTTATTTTTTGTGCAGTTTTTTTATAAAAGCGTCGTCTGTGACGTAGACAGCTTAATTTTGCTAAAAAATAGTTACCTTTTTTGAGCGATTTAAAATTTTTAAACTGTTCTGCGTTGGTTATAACTACCACTATGTAATCAAACAAATGTTGCACGAATCCGTTAATTTAAACTCAAAATTGAGATTCTTTTTTTGTTTCCCTATGGTCTTCCTCCTTAAAAAGAAAAGGGGCGGTTAATTTTTCAAATGCTCAGAAATGCCGCCCTTTGAATGAGTGCCGCCCGGGGCGGACCGCCCCCTCCGCCCCCCTAACTACGCCTCTGCATGGGATGTTATTAAAATACACTTACCGGTATTACGTTCTCCCATCAAGAGTATAGTTAGATTGGTTAATATTGTGATCAAACAAAATTGGACGTAGTTTTATATCTTTCTAAGTAAAACAAGATTCCTGTTTTGTAATCTTTTCTCTGGGAACGTGTCTGTGACAAGACCCGACAAAACGGCCATGTATAAAACCGTGGTACTGCACTATATAATTTCTGTAATAATAATAACTATTATCATTAAATTAAAAAGTCAACAACCTGCTGGTAAGATGTCGGTCTAAAACGATTGTAAGAGTTGGACTGGTATCGTGTGCCATATGCCTTCGGGTCTCAAACAGAGAGCCCTGGGTTCGAATCTCCAGATTGTGTTCATTCTTGACCCCAAAAGCACATATTAATAAGTATACAGAAAAATGTAATCGTTATTAAATATGAATTTTAAAAAATGGATGAGCAATGTTTAAATTCATTATACTTTTTTTCCCTCGAAACACATATCTTTATTTTAATGGAGATTTAAGAAAAAAATAGATCTACAGAAATTTAATGATGCCTTTGTACTCATAACTTATTTTATTTAGGGGAATATGAAACTCAAAAACAAAAATAGGTATTTTTATTGTGCTCACCCTGTAACATAGCACGGGCATTGAGCATTTGATATAGTAAGTATTTAATAAAAAATACAATAACATTTTAATCATAAAATTATTGAACTAGTGAATATATTTCTATTCCTAAATCAGTTTGTATAATATATATGATTGTTAGGTGTATTTGTCTTTTAGATAGTTCTGATGGTTACTGCTGTCTCCCACTTTGTAAATGGTGTCCTATTATCAGTGGTGTCTGTCTACAAGATTGGTTTCTTTTTTAAGGTTGACAGTCTTTCAGAGATGTCTGATTTTTCGTGTTTCCTAAATGTTAGATATTTCTGAGTGTTAATATTGTCTGTATGTAAAAGTGGTCTGTTATAAAGTGTTGTCTGTCTGTCACTAAGGTTTGTTTTATTGTTATGGTTGTCCTTTAGTTTGAAAGTGTTGTGTTATTGTAATTGTTGTTTTAAAAAAATGTATAACACATTAGAAAACATCACATACACATAAAAGGGAAAGTTTACACATCAAAGATTTTCTTTTGTTATATAATGACGTGCAATTAAAATTGTGTATTTTAAGAACGGATGAATGTCAATACTAAAAAGCACAGTTGCAGACATATTTAACATGAGGTTGTATTTGAGACATCTTCGATATGACTGAAAAACAAGATAATAATATTAGTTCATTTGACTTCAGCTAAATTTCAATCAAAACGCTTTTTTGACATTGTATAATTTTTTGTGTTGTTTTAAAATTGTAATGCAAGTAAATAAAAATGATAAACAGAAATATCAATTTCGATGGTATAAAAAGGCATTTTCAGAATAATAGTTAATTAAATGGAAAAACTATAGTTTTCATAAATTTAACATTGTCTATCAATATGGATTATAATAATCAGCCGTCTAATTTTCCCTGTACGTAGATATATTTTTAATTCAAGTAGTACATCACTTGACTTCGATCCTTTTAATAAAAGATAACACTTCAAAAAATTGCTAAGATTTTTCAACCTAAAAATTCCATTGAACTAACATATTGTCACTGGGTCATTTAAAAAAAAAAGTGTTAACATAAAACGTTTAACAGTGCTCCTAATATAGGCGCCATCATCGCCCTCACTGGTTGTCACTAAAGTAATGTGGAATATTTTTTCTGATTGTCCATTGAATAATGATCACTGTTAGGCACCACCAACCCTCCCCCCCCCCAACTTGCTTGAATACATAGACACGGTGACAAGGGAACCCAATAAATATGGCTGTGCATCAACCTTTCTATTAACATCATCGATCATGTTTAAAACTCAATAAATCTGTGATTGATGTCATTGATAAACATCATTATTCTGTTTATTAACCTTGTCAGTTTTATCCCATTCATTTGATAGGAAGGGAGATTACAGCATTAACATTTTTTGATTTGGTTTATAACAATACTACACAAGAATAATTGATGACGTCATTTAATCAGAAATACAAGACATTAACATTAGCCCAGACTTATTAGAAGTTTTTACAACATGATATATGGTCTATGTGAAGCCACCAACTGTAATTCTCTGTACGTGAAGGACAGAAAATAAACAAAACTTTATCTAAGAGATTTACAAGCTGGAACTGTCACTGAAAATTATTGATATGAGCATTATCGTCATTGATGTACTAGAGATGGTGGTGAATGCGTCATTCTAAATGAAAATAACAATGACACGAACATTTACAGTACTGTCAAAGACATTCAAAGCACATATCACTTGCAAATATGAAAATTAAATACATTAGAGAGTTTTGAAAGAGAGGAAGACATTTGAACGCATCTGCCCTAACTGATGAAATGGAATAAATTTTATGCTATGATTACCTTGATATCACTACTATAATGGTAGAAATAAAGATGTATTTCCTTGATATCACTACTATAATGGTAGAAATAAAGATGTATTTCCTTGATATCACTACTATAATGGTAGAAATAACGATGTATTTCCTTGATATCACTACTATAATGGTAGAAATAAAGATGTATTTCCTTGATATCACTACTACAATGTTAGAAATAAAGATGTATTTCCTTGATATCACTACTATAATGGTAGAAATAAAGATGTATTTCCTTGATATAACTACTATAATGGTAGAAATAAAGATGTATTTTTTTAATGTTGTAAGTAAACAAAAGCCTTCAATAATTCACTTAAGACAAATCTCTTCAAACTTTAATTTCAAAATTAAACAACAATTCTCCTCACGATAACCGTAGCTTATATGTACCGTACTGTAATTTTTGTGATCGTTATGAATATGAATGTTAATTTAATCGATTAATACTTGTATGTAGGCTATTATTTTATATGTAAAGTACTATGAGCCTTGGCTCATTACGTTATGAAAATGAATGTTAATTTAATCGATTAATACTTGTATATAGGCTATTATTTTATATGTAAAGCACTATGAGCCAAGTTTTTACGTTATGAATATGAATGATAATTTAATCCATTAATACTTGTATATAGGCTATTATTTTGTATGTAAAGCACTATGAGCCAAGTCTTTACGTTATGAATATGAATGTTAATTTAATGCATTAATACTTATATATAGGTTATTATTTTGTATGTAAAGCGCTATGAGGCAAGTCAATAGCTGGGTAAAAAACTTAATCAATTATCGATTTATTATTTTTATTAGTGTTGTCTCCTATCCAATTCATGAACCTCATATAAAAGTTGTTTATTTTACAATGAAACGTGAAAATGTACAGCGCGTATATTTGACAACTGAAAATGTACGTGCACCACGTGCGACCGTCTCATTGTGAATGGATGATTTGTTTACAAGAAAGTTATTGTACTAAGAAGTACCAACATACAACTAATGAAATGTACAGCAAAATCGTTCTACTGTTGTAAACATTCAACACTCAGTTACTTGTTCCATGAGAAAAACTTACCACTGTTCAACACAGAGTTACATGGTCAATGTTAATAACTTACCACTGTGTTTATACATTAACTCATTCAACACTCAGTTACTTTGTCCATGATTCAAACTTAACACTGTGTTTATACATTAACTCATTCAACACTCATTTACTTGGTCCATGTGATGAGGTGACTAGGTTCTGAGGTGATAAGGTGATGAGGCAATGAGGTGATGAGATTATGAGGTGACGACAAGATGAGCGCTGATTTTGCTCCACTCAAATATTTTGTATGTTCGTGTCCACGTTCTTCTCAAGCTGGACGCCTAGTTTTCGTTTACAAAAGTTCGACGTCGTGTTAATGTTATTTGTTACATAATTTAAATGAGTACAAGTCTCTTTAATTAGTTTACATTACATTATCAGTGCCGTATCTCATACGTCATTCTAATCATTTTACCTTACATTATAAGTGCCGTATCTCATACGTCATTCTAATCAGTTTACCTTACATTATCAGTGCCGTATCTCATACGTCATTCTAATCAGTTTACCTTACATTATCAGTGCCGTATCTCATACGTCATTCTAATCAGTGTACCTTACATTATCAGTGCCGTATCTAATACGTCATACTAATCAGTTTACCTTACATTATCAGTGCCGTATCTCATACGTCATTCTAATCAGTTTACCTTACATTATCAGTGCCGTATCTCATACGTCATTCTAATCAGTTAACCTTACATTATCAGTGCCGTATCTCATACGTCATTCTAATCAGTTTACCTTACATTATCAGTGCTGTATCTCATACGTCATTCTAATCAGCTTACCTTACATTATCAGTGCTGTATCTCATACGTCATTCTAATCAGCTTACCTTACATTATCAGTGCCGTATCTCATACGTCATTCTAATCAGTTTACCTTATATTATCAGTGATGTATCTCATACGTCATTCTAATCAGCTTACCTTACATTATAAGTGCCGTATCTCATACGTCATTCTAATCAGTTTACCTTACATTATAAGTGCTGTATCTCATACGTCATTCTAATCAGTTTACCTTACATTATCAGTGCCGTATCTCATACGTCATTCTAATCAGTTTACCTTACATTATAAGTGCCGTATCTCATACGTCCTTCTAATCAGTTTACCTTACATTATCAGTGCCGTATCTCATACGTCATTCTAATCAGTTTACCTGACATTATCAGTGCCGATTGTAAGTGTTGTCTCTCAGTTTGTTAGAGTTTTATTTATTGTTAATGCTGTATGTATGTTGGAATTGTCTGATTGTTAATGTTGTATGTATGTTAGAATTGTCTGATTGTTAATGTTGTATGTATGTTGGAATTGTCTGATTGTTAATGTCGTATGTATGTTGGAATTGTCTGATTGTTAATGTTGTATGTATGTTGGAATTGTCTGATTGTTAATGTCGTATGTATGTTAGAATTGTCTGATTGTTAATGTCGTATGTATGTGGGAATTGTCTGATTGTTAATGTTGTATGTATGTTGGAATTGTCTGATTGTTAATGTCGTATGTATGTTGGAATTGTCTGATTGTTAATGTCGTATGTATGTTAGAATTGTCTGATTGTTAATGTCGTATGTATGTTAGAATTGTCTGATTGTTAATGTCGTATGTATGTTAGAATTGTCTAATTGTTAATGTTGTATGTATGTTGGAATTGTCTGATTGTTAATGTTGTATGTATGTTGGAATTGTCTGATTGTTAATGTTGTATGTATGTTGGAATTGTCTGATTGTTAATGTCGTATGTATGTTAGAATCTTCTGATTGTTTTTGTTGTATGTATGTTATAATTGTCTGATTTTTAATGTTGTCTTTCATACTGATTATTTTGTAATATTGTTATAGTTGTTTGGCCATGAGTAAATTATAGATGACTTTTAAAACAACTTTTTTTTTAATGGGAATAAAATCACAGTCTCATGTGTGAACTCGTATATTAGGGAATATTTACAAATTGTTAATCTTTCTATCGTGTTCTTGGACGTGCAATTTAAATGAATTTTCAGCGTAGATGCCGCACTAATAAGCACCGCTAACAACCTACTTGAAATGAGATTGTAAATGAGACGTCTTAATAGGAAATATTAATGAGATGATATCATTATCTTTAAATTCGATTTATTAAATTGATATTAAGAAGTCTAAGCAACAATGTATTATTTATTTGCATCGCTTACATGATGTATTGCATGTAACTAAATATTATTTATAGAAAAATTAAATTTAAAGGAAATATAAATTCTTCGAATCCTAGTTATTTTCAGTTTGGAAAGCTATAAATTTTATATATTTACTGTCATGTTTTCCTTTGCCGTAATTGATGAATAAATGGAATGTACTGTCGATGCTTGTAGAGTATGTTTATGTGTAAGTGGCACGCCACTTGACTTCGATCCCTTGTAATAAGGGATAACATCTTAAAAATTTGGTAGGATTCTCTTACCAGCATAAACTGAGTTTGATTGAAACAATTTCTTATCAATGGCTCTCTTGTTTAAATGTTTCATAAAATTAGTTACTTGCAAAAGGACCTTTCAATAACTTAGCATTGACTTTCTTATAGCAAAGACTAAATGACAGGTAAGAATATTTTTGTTACTTTGAACTTGAATTTTTAAAACTCCTCATAAATCTGTCAAACATTAAAAAAAAATATTTCTTAAAATCTTGGCTCATCCATATGTCATAAATATAGAATTACGTCATATGTTTTATTTGATGGATGTTAACAACAAGGATAGTGGTGACTGTAAACATGTTATAACTTCTATAATTCTTAGATACTGTGTCATGTTTTATTTGATGGATGTTACTAACAAGGATAGTGGTGACTGTAAACATGTTATAACTTTTATAATTCTTAGATACTGTGTCATGTTTTATTTGATGGATGTTAATAACAACGATAGTGGTGACTGTAAACATGTTATAACTTTTATAATTCTTAAATACTGTGTCATGTTTTATTTGATGGATGTTAATAACAAGGATAGTGGTGACTGTAAACATGTTATAACTTTAATAATTCTTAGATACTGTGTCATATTTTATTTGATGGATGTAAATAACAAGGATTGTGGTGACTGTAAACATGTTATAACTTTTATAATTCTTAGATACTATGTCATGTTTTATTTGATGGATGTTAATAACAAGGATAGTGGTGACTGTAAACATGTCATAACTTTTATAATTCTTAGATACTGTGTCATGTTTTGAAGTGATCAGTTCTTTGATGTTGTATGTTTATGTAAAAACACATTTTTAACATAATCTTCTAGAGTATTAAGATCCTTTGACTTGTCAACTCAGCTACATATGAGCTGATATTGACTGGATAGCGGGAAACTTTAATAAACGTCAAACTATTTATTGATTTATCTGATTACAATTTATGTTATTACAACTGTTCACTCTACTAACAGACTTTATGTTATTACAACTGTTTATTCTCCTATCACACTTATTGTTATTATACCTGGTTACTCTCCTATCACACTTTATGTTATTACAACTGCTTACTCTCCTCTCACACTTTATGTTACTACAACTGTTTACTCTCCAATAACACTTTATGTTATTACAACTGTTTACTCTCCTATCACACTTTATGTTATTACAACTGTTTACTCTCCTATCACACTTTAAGGTACTTCAACTGTTTACTCTCCTATCACAATTTATGTTAATACAAATGTTTACTCTCCTATCACACTTTATGTTATACAACTGTTTACTCTGCAATCACACTTTATGTTATACAACTGTTTACTTACCTATCACACTTTATGTTAATACAACTGTTTGATCTGCGATCACACTTTATAATATTACAGCAGTTTACTCTCCTATCACACTTTATGTTATTACAACAGTTTACTCACCTATCACACTTATATTGACTTATTATAAAGGTAGTAACGATTAATTAGGAGCCGTCTATAATTGACGTCAAATAATTTATACCGATTTTATACCACCTCCCACCTCATTTAATTTTGTTACAAAAACTTAGAAATATCATCTAGAATGGCGTCACACAATTTTGTCACCCTCCCTTTCCCACCCTAAAGTCGTATTTTCTATTTGAAAATGAGCATGTTTCAAATGACTTTACTGTCATTTTAATATGTATTTAATATCAGGCTGCACTCTAAATTTGAAAAACCGGGAAACCTTGAAAAAAATATGAACATAAATTACAAGAAATCAAATATTTAAGTGGAGCTTATATTTAAATTATGATATTTTTACGTTACGTCTTAATTTTAAACTCTCACTCCCACTCCCCACCCCCCACCCGCGTCATAAATACGTGGATCCGTTTCCTCCCTAGACGATTGATGTCATTTATAGACGGCCTCTTATAGTGAGAGTAGAAGACCAAAATAGCTCTTGTGAGTTAGGAGCAAACAACGACCTATCTTAAAGGTAGATCAAACAACGACTCATCTTAAGGGTAGATCAAACAACGACCTATCTTAAGGGTAGATCAAACAACGACCTATCTTAAGGGTAGATTAAACAATGACCTATCTTAAGGGTAGATCAAACAACGACCTATCTTAAGGGTAGATTAAACAAAGACCTATCTTAAGGGTAGATCAAACAACGACCTATCTTAAGGGTAGATCAAACAACGACCTATCTTAAGGGTAGATAAAACAACGACCTATCTTAAGGGTAGATCAAACAACGACCTATCTTAAGGGTAGATCAAACAACGACCTATCTTAAGGGTAGATCAAATAAAGACCTATCTTAAGGGTAGATCAAACAAAGACATATCTTAAGGGTAGATCAAACAACGACCTATGTTAAGGGTAAATCAAACAACGACCTATCTTAAGAGTAGATCAAACAACGACTTATCTTAAAAATACATCAAACAACGACCTATCATAAGGGTAGATCAAATAAAGACCTCTAATATGTGTAGAAGTAACTAAAATCTTTTCTTGTTTCTTAACAAATTTTAACATATGCATTTTGTTCTTTTTTTTACTGCCCTCAATATAAACCATTCAAGATAAAAGCGTTAGTTAGTAGTATCTTTTAAGATATGTATGACCATTTTATATAACATTTTGAGTATCAAGTCTTGTAGACTATGCAATACATATCAAATTTAATATTATAATTTTTAAGAGAAATTTCCCAATCCACTGACATGAGCTTGTTAAAATTGAACTTGTATTTATTTAGACTAGGAGAATCCAAACAATTCATTAGCATTGCATCCCTAATTATAGGGATCGAGATCAAGTGACATAACACTTGAATAAAATGTTACAATTCCCAAATGTATTAGTACACCTGGATCTTATTACAATAGTAAGATAAGTGGATATGTAAAAGTTCATTTTTAAGTTTTATGGTTCGTTTTAAATTCGAGATTAAACCAATGTGAAATTTTAATTTTTCCTTCGAATTTATGTTACTATACATTTTTAATTTTAGACTTTTCATTAAAAAAAATATTTAAGTAACACAAAATAAAAAATATTAAGAGCAATGAAAGTAAAACTTGCTTATTATTTGTCTTTTGATTTAAAGAAAACATCTAAGAACTTTAATCGCCCTGTTTGGTAGAAAGAAGTTTCGTAAAAAAGACTTTAAATACAACCGCACTGGTGCTTGGTGGTGCATCGCTAACAAGAAAAAATATTTTTTTCTATTTCCATCGTTAAACAAATAACAAGTAACAAAAGTCTTTAATATTAAGGGTCAATTCTAAATTTTAAATAAATAATTATTTGTTGAGATTCACAAATGTGTAATTAATTGTTTTTAAGTAATGAGTTTGATAGAAATAACTCACTTTAATGTTAATCGTAAATGAAAAAATGTACGGTGCTTTGTGGTGCATCAATAACGCGAGAAAACAATTCACATCGGCATTTTTTAATGACATAGAAAAATGCGACATTTAACTTAGGTTTCAATATATTATATAAAAATAAAGAACACCAAAACACAAATTTTACTAAGTCTACACAATTTTTACTAAAGTAAATAAGATAGTGGATAATAACGAATAATAACTATAAATAAATGATTAACAACGACATTATAAAGGTAAAAATAAATATTGATTAAAATGTATCTTTTACTATATTTCTTTTGCTTTTAAATATGAATATTTATTTCTAAATAACGTCATTACTTTTGTGTTTTCAGCTATTCTTAATAACTTTAATTGTAGGCAGTAATTATGTATTTTTAATTCTCAAATGTAATTTATTGCCAGTGTACCTCGCCACGTCCAATGTTTCTTTACTACTTTTTAAGTTCTGTACAACTCTTTTCATCTTGTGTGAGTCATTTATGTCTGTACATAACACGCCATCTAATTTGTTTTTTTTTTCAATAAATCAAACGACCATTAGTTGTACTTTTGTTGTTGTGTATGGGATCATTTTAATTAATTGTGCGGTGCTTATTTGCGTCTTTTTAAGCTGACGAATTACAATTTTCTCCAAAATGTATTTATTCTGATAGATAACAGATACAAGTTTATTAAGGCATTTGTGTCAACTATAAATTTGTATTTTTTAAGAATTATTCTATAAACCAGTGAAATAAATTTATTGTCATTGGACCCAGACTTTGTCTAAGGTAGGAGAATCCTAACATCTTATTGACTTTGTGTCCTTATTTATAGCAATCAAGGTCAAGTGACCTTGCACTTTTTCAGACGGTACGTTATGTACACGCGTTTCTGAAACAGTGACGGAGGCATATATGTTAAGATATATATACATACTTTATTGTTTATTTTAAATTCTAATTAAATACTATTTTAAAATCTATTTTCTTATTGAATTTGTATGTTTATACAATGTTTTTTTTTTAAATTTACATTCATACAAAAAGTTAGCAAACGAATGGCCTTAATATTAAGAGTTCTCAAAATATATATATTATTATTTTTTTTTTAAATTGTTGTTTTTTTTTGGTTGTTTTTAAAGAAAAAAAAAGTCTGATTATTCATCGTCCAAAGTAAGTTGTTTAAAAAATTAATGTAAGAAAAAATAATTTCATATTAATTTAAAATGCACTGGTGCTTGGTGGTGCATCGCTAACGAGAAAAACAACTTCCCTTACCATGATTTAATAACACAGAAAGTAAAATGAAATAGACCCACACAACTTAAAACTTTCTTAACATTTTTTGTACTCCCTTAAAAAATCAACTGAATGGAACCCATCTATTACAGTACGCACCAATGGGATGGGTTTTTTATAGAATGGTAAAAGTGAGTTTATGAATCAATGATGAGGAAACATACAACATAAAATAATTTTTAATCAATACTTTATGCTCTCTCTGAGCTCCCCTTTAAAATCCAACAATTTTCTCACACATTGGACATTATCAATGTCATAACTTGGACTGGGCTGTTGGGCATATTTCCTGAGTGCAAAAAATTGACGTCCGTCATGATCTTCTAGAGTAGAGTTGACTGCTATCAGTCATCAAGTCATGATCTTCTAGAGTAGATGTAACTGCTATCAGTCAACAGGTCATGATCTCCTAGCATAGATGTAACTGCTATCAATCAACAAGACACAAATTAGGGGATATCATTATCACATCGCTAGTTTTACTGTTTTACGATCACCAGAAAAATTGTATTATGATAACCATGACAACCGTATTATGATCACCATGGCAACATCACACATGTCTTTAAACAAATCTTTTAAACTGTGATTGATTTCACTGATAAACGTTATGTTGTTGAGACATGCCTTCTATTGTATCAAATTTAAAAAAATGGAGTTTGACGCGTTAATACATTTTATTTAGTGTATTGGCAATATAAAACAGGAATTATTGATGACGTCATCTTATCAGAAATACCAGATATTGACATTGATCAAAGTTATTCAGAAGTTGTTACAAAAACATGATATAGCGTTAAACATTGACATTGATCAAAGTTTATTAGACGTTGTTACAACGGACATAATATATTGTTAACAGGTGTATTTTATTGTAATTCTCCGAGGATGAACGGTGGAAAATGTACAAAATTTCACTCTATAGACTTACAAACCGAGAATATTACTTACAATAACTTTCCCCATAACAGTCGACGATCTATTTGATTTTACTTGAAAATTGATTCTTCTAAAAAGTGAGTTCTAATGACACTGAAGTCAATAATAGCTTAATTATGATGTTGTTACAGTTACAAAACGTTCAAAGTTTACATAAATAACTAGTATTGCAATGTAGTTAATGATATATAAAATACATTTACATTTATGTCATGAAATAAAAGTCATGTAAGTTGTTTGGAGTGTGAAATTGATTTGTCTGACATGATAAACTTGAACTATATAGATGGGGTCACTACATTGAACTATATGGATGGGGTCACTACATTGAACTATATTGATGGGGTCACTACATTGAACTATATAGATTGGGTCGCTACATTGAACTATATAGATGGGGTCACTACATTGAACTATATAGATTGGGTCACTACATTAAACTATATTGATGGGGTCACTACATTGAACTATATTGATGGGGTCACTACATTGAACTATATAGATTGGGTCACTACATTGAACTATATTGATGGGGTCACTACATTGAACTATATAGATAGGGTCACTACATTGAACTATATAGATGGGGTAACTACATTTAACTATGTAGATAGGGTCACTACATTGAACTATATAGATGGGGTCACTACATTGAACTATATAGATGGGGTCACTACACTGAACTATATAGATGGGGTCACTACGTTGAACTATATAGATGGGGTCACTACACTGAACTATATAGATGGGGTCACTACATTGAACTATATTGATGGGGTCAATACATTGAACTATATAGATGGGGTCACTACATTGAACTATATAGATGGGGTCACTACATTGAACTATATAGATGTGGTCACCACATTGAACTATATAGATGGGGTCACTACATTAGCAGCAATGAAACTATTCTGCGTATGCTCTCATTACCATTTAGGAACAGATTTAAATGTTTGTTATTTTTAACAGTGGATCTTGGAAATTGACAGTGCGTATATTTTATAATTACAAATATACGCCAATAAATAAACTTACTACCACAAAATAATGTCACCTGTGATCAACTCATTGTGAACGGATGATTTGTTTACAAACATTTTCAATACAACAAAACAATGTCACCAGTGATCAACTCATGGTGTACGGATGATTTGTTTACAAACATTTTCACTACCACAAACAACGTCACCTGTGATCAACTCATGGTGAACGGATGATTTGTTTACAAGGATGTTATCTTACAAGTAAGTACCAAATACAACAAATACAAAGGTCAGCAAAAAACGTTCCAACATTGTCCACAGGTCGAACCAGTTGAAGGTCATCCGTTACTAATTATAAATATATATAATAGCCCAGTGGTGTGGGTTTGTAACGTAACGCTACAGAAGTGATGTACGACAGTCTACAGCAGTTAGTTTAGTTGAAAAATCGTGTTTTGATGAGCGCTGTAAAAATATTTAATAGGATGACGTCATTGTTTGGTGTGCATCGGTGCGCAAAATACAACCCCTATTATTATTAAATACTTTGCGTACATTTCATAAAGTTTAATAATTCGTATTTATCAAAAAAGGACAAGTTAGTTGGTCTTTAAAAAAAAGGTTGGCGCCGTAGGCGCCCAAAAAACGGGGGCGCCGCAGGCGCCACGGCGCCTGGCACAATCTAGTTAGATAAAATATGGAGCTAGAGTTTTTATGCGAAGACTTATATTTCTGTACTAATTTATACGAGGCTGATAAACTTGTTTTCGTCTATGTGAATGTTGATAGTGTATTTCTCGTTGTAACTCTATTTTGTTCTACAATATACCTAAACATATGCAACCACAGTAGGTAGTAAACTGTGTACACTTATAACTAAGTAAATAAAACAGTCTTTTAACATAAGACAGGTCTTTTAACATTAGACAGGTCTCTTAACATAAGACAGGTCTTTTAACATAAGACAGGTCATTTAACATATGAAATGTCATTTAACATAAGACATGTCATTTAACATAAGAGAAGTCATGTAATATAAGACAGCCCATTTAACATAACACATGTAATTTAACATAAGACATGTCATTTAACTTAAGACATGTCATTTAACATAAGACATGCCATTTAACATAAGACATGTCATTGGACATAAGACAGGTCATTGAACATAAGAAAGGTCATTTAACATAAGACATGTCATTTATCATAAGACATGTCATTGGACCTAAGACAGGTCATTGAACATAAGAAAGGTCATTTAACATAAGACATGTCATTTATCATAAGACATGTCATTGGACATAAGACAGGTCATTGAACATAAGAAAGGTCAATTAACATAAGACATGTCATTTAACCTAAGACATGTCATATAAGTCAGGTCCTATAACATAAGACAGGTCATTTATCATAAAACTGGTCATGTAATATAAATCAGGTCATTGAACTTAAGACAGGTATTTTAATATGAGACCGGTAATTGAACATTAGATAGGTCATTTAACATAAGACAGGTATTTTTAATATAAGACAGGTCGAGTAATATAAGACGGATCATTTAATATAAAAATGTCATTTAACATAAGACAGGTATTTTAATATAAGACTTGTCATTGACCATTAGACTTGTCATTTACCATAAGACAGGTCATTTACCATAAGACAGGTCATTTCACATAAGGTAGGTCATTTAAAATAAGACATTTAATTTAACATAAGACATGTCATGTAATATAAGACAGGTCATTTAACATAAGACAGGTCATTTAACATAAGACAGGTCATTTAACATAAGACAGGTCATTTAACATAAGACAGGTCATTTAACATAAGACAGATCATTTAAAATAAGACAGGTCATTGAACACAAGAGAGGTCATTTAACACAAGACAGGTCATTGAACATAAAACAGGTCATTGAGGTTAAGACAGGTCATTTAACATAAGACTGATCATGTACTATTAAACAGATCATTTACATCCTAACAGACAGAGAACATTAACAGACATAGAGAGAGAACTCTAATAGACAGGAACTAGTAACAGACAGACAACATTAACAGACATAGAGAGAGAACTCTAATAGACAGGGCAATCCTAACAGACAGAGAACATTAACAGACATAGAGAGAGAACTCTAATAGACGGGCAATCCTAACAGACAGACAACATTAACAGACACAGAGAGAGAACTCTAATAGACGGGCAATCCTAACAGACAGACAACATTAACAGACATAGAGAGAGAACTCTAATAGACGGTCAATCCTAACAGACAGACAACATTAACAGACATAGAGAGAGAGATAACTCTAATAGACGGGCAATCCTTACAGACAGACAACATTAACAGACATAATGTCAGAGATGTCCAAGAGTTGGTGTTGTCTGTATGTCAAAGTTGCCCGTTTGTGTTGTCTGGCTGTCTCAACAAATTGTCTGATTGCTAGGAACAATTTATAAATTAACACCCGTTCTATTTACATATTTGACGCACAATTAAATTATATTGTCCATGAATACCGCACTAAAAGGCACCGCTAGCAAACATCCAAAAAATGAGAATGTAACAGTAAAATTCAGCGGCAAGATTAACCTGTGAGTAGAGCAATTAATTTTTTTCTTTTATTTGGTAAAATTACAAAGTTCAAGTCCATGTGACATTATTTTTTTATTTGTATTATGTACAGATTTTATTATGTGTATGTAACAATATTTTATAGAAATATTTAATTTGTAATCAAATTATATTATCATATTTTTAGTTATGTAAACATTTCAAAAAACTAAAAGTTCAAAACTTTTAGTGTAATCTATTTTTATGAGTTATTATATCCGCAGCGGTGCCACTATACAAACTACTATTTTCATTCTTGTGGCATGCCACATCACCTCGAACCCTGTAACAAGGGATACAATTTAGTTAACATTTAGGATTGTATTTAACATAGAATAGACTGAGATTAATACAATATCCTGTCTCTATTGTAGTTCTTACAACTCTAAGCGTTTCAATCTAGATCAAGTTTTTCTTTTAAAATATGTAATTAAAGATGTTGAAGTACAAATATTATTAAATATATGCAATTAATATCCTTAATAAATTCGATAATTAAGATAATAAAGTCAAGCATCACGTTGCAACGGTTGTTTTTTCAGCCATACTAATATATCTATAACTTTTTCATCTTATATACTAATATATCTATAGGTCTGGCATGTTACATACTAATATATCTATAGCTCTGTTATGTTACATACTAATATATACATAGCTATGTCATGTTATATATTAATATATCTTTAGCTCTCTCATGTCACATACTAATATATATATAGCTCTATTATGTTACATACTAATATATCTATAGCTCTATCATGTTACATACTAATATATATATGACTCTGTCATGGTACATTCTAATTTATCTATAGATCTGTCATGTTATATACTAATATATCTATAGCTCTGTCATGTTATATAATAATATATATATAGCTCTGTAATGTTACATACTAATATATTTATAGCTGTGTAATGTTACATACTAATATATCTATAGCTCTGTAATGTTAAATACTAATATATTTATAGCTCTGTAATGTTACATGCTAATATATATATAGCTTTGTTATGTTACATACTAATATTTCTATAGCTCTGTCATGTTATATAATAATATATCTATAGCTCTGTAATGTTACATACTAATATATTTATAGCTCTGTAATGTTACATACTAATATATCTATAGCTCTGTAATTTTACATACTAATCTATTTATAGCTCTCTAATGTTACATGCTAATATATCTATAGCTTTATTATGTTACATACTAATATATCTATAGCTCTGTCATGTTATGTAATAATATATCTATAGCTCTGTAATGTTACATACTAATGTATATATAGCTCTGTCATGTTACATACTAATATATCTATAGCTCTATCCACTGAAATCAAACGGTGGTGCTACTGTGGTGCCATGTGTATAAAGAAATCTGGTACACGATTAAACAGCTTGAATGAGTCACAATATTCAATTTTATTAGACTTAAGGAAAAAACTAACCAGGAGTACCATTTTGTTCTGCCTGGATACAGAAAATAATCTCTCAAGTATACACGGACATGGTATAGACTAAAGATAATCTAATACAACGCTCAGACAAACATAGTTATAAACATATTCTCTCAAGTATATATATGGACATTGTATAGACTAAAGATAATCAAATACAACTCTCAGACAAACATAGTTATAAAAATATTATCTCAAGTATCTATATGGACATTGTATAGACTAAAGATAATCAAATACTGCGCTCAGTCAAACATAGTTATAAACATATTCTCTCAAGTATATATATGGACATTGTATAGACTAAAGATAATCAAATACAACTCTAATATAGACATAGTTATAAAAATATTCTCTCAAGTATACACGGACATGGTATAGACTAAAGATAATCTAATACAACTCTCAGACAAACATAGTTATAAAAATATTCTCTCAAGTATACCTAAACGTGTTGTAGAATAACGATAATGTAAAGCAACTCTCTGATAGACATAGATAATAAAAAAATCAATTTTCCTATGCCTATGCCGTTAGCAAGTAAAAAATAATAAATTCCCTTTCTTTCCGTCCGGATTTCGGACGTTGAAAGAGTTGCCTGATGACACGAGGATAACAAACACTCTATTGACACTTAACGAGGATAACAAACAGTCTATTGACACTTAACGAGGATAACAAACACTCTATTAACACTTAACGAGGATAACCAACAGTCTATTGACACTTAACGAGGATAACAAACACTCTATTAACACTTAACGAGGATAACAAACACTCTATTAACACTTAACGAGGATAACAAACAGTCTATTGACACTTAACGATGATAACAAACACTCTATTGACACTTAACGAGGATAACAAACACTCTATTAACACTTAACGAGGATAACAAACACTCTATTAACACTTAACGAGAATAACAAACACTCAATTAACACTTAACGAGGATAACAAACACTCTATTGACACTTAACGAGGATAACAAACACTCTATTAACACTTAACGAGGATAACAAACAATCTATTAACACTTAACGAGGATAACAAACACTCTATTGACACTTAACGAGGTTAACAAACACTCTATTAACGCTTAACGAGGATAACAAACACTCTATTAACACTTAGCTAGGATAACAAACACTGTCTTAACACTTAACGAGGATAACAAACACTCTATTAACACTTAACGAGGATAACAAACACTCTATTAACACTTAACTTGGATAACAAACACTCTATTAACACTTAAGATCAGTTAAAATGTATTACGAGACATCAACAATAGACAGAGTTATGACTCAATAAACTTCTGATTAAAATGGGAACTTCTTTAATAGATCACGTAAGAATATTTCCCAGAGTGCTTATAAGAATGGCATTTATAAGGAAGATGACCTTAGTGATGAATACAGGCAGATGTAAGTAATATTTAAAAATACTATAAATTAGGGTCCGTTCTAGGGGAGAGCGAGGGGGTCAAACTTTTGTGATATGTGTGACAAAGAGGAGGGGATGATTCAGAACTGTGACGTCATGTAAAAAACGTGAACATTTATATGAAAGCTCTGCTTAAATATTTGATTGTTTACAGTTAGGTTAATGACGTTTTAAATGTCTTCGCACGTGTAGCTAACNGGTGAGTACTGATACTATTCATTTACCCTCTGATCCAGCATACTGTCAGCGGCAGACATGAAGAATGTTTCAGTTAGGTGAGTACTGATACTATTCATTTACCCTCTGATCCAGCATACTGTCAGCGGCAGACATGAAGAATGTTTCAGTTAGGTGAGTACTGATACTATTCATTTACCCTCTGATCCAGCATACTGTCAGCGGCAGACATGAAGAATGTTTCAGTTAGGTGAGTACTGATACTATTCATTTACCCTCTGATCCAGCATACTGTCAGCGGCAGACATGAAGAATGTTTCAGTTAGGTGAGTACTGATACTATTCATTTACCCTCTGATCCAGCATACTGTCAGCGGCAGACATGAAGAATGTTTCAGTTAGGTGAGTACTGATACTATTCATTTACCCTCTGATCCAGCATACTGTCAGTGGCAGACATGAAGAATGTTTCAGTTAGGTGAGTACTGATACTATTCATTTACCCTCTGATCCAGCATACTGTCAGCGGCAGACATGAAGAATGTTTCAGTTAGGTGAGTACTGATACTATTCATTTACCCTCTGATCCAGCATACTGTCAGCGGCAGACATGAAGAATGTTTCAGTTAGGTGAGTACTGATACTATTCATTTACCCTCTGATCCAGCATACTGTCAGCGGCAGACATGAAGAATGTTTCAGTTAGGTGAGTACTGATACTATTCATTTACCCTCTGATCCAGCATACTGTCAGACATGAAGAATGTATCAGTTAGGTGAGTACTGATACTATTCATTTACCCTCTGATCAAGCATACTGTCAGCGGCAGACATGAAGAATGTTTCAGTTAGGTGAGTACTGATACTATTCATTTACACTCTGATCAAGCATACTGTCAGTGTCAGACATGAAGAATGTATCAGTTAGGTGAGTACTGATACTATTCATTTACACTCTGATCCAGCATACTGTCAGTGGCAGACATGAAGAATGTTTCAGTTAGGTGAGTACTGATACTATTCATTTACCCTCTGATCCAGCATACTGTCAGCGGCAGACATGAAGAATGTATCAGTTAGGTGAGTACTGATACTATTCATTTAACCTCTGATCCAGCATACTGTCAGCGGCAGACTTGAAGAATGCCAACGCCATGTACGAAAATATATGGCCCATTTGTTATATTGTATTATTACCAAGAACTATTATCTAGTGCTATTTTAACAACTATCTGCTCCCTATGTCATCTAAAGAGTTTCTTAACTTAATGTTTTACTTGCTAAATAAAATCAAAGTTTAAAAGTAATACAACAATTTTATCAATAAACCCTTACATGACCAGATGGTCAGTACCAATGTTACCGGGCAGTTATGTTAACGACGACGCTCAGCAGTTTAACAGTTTAACACAACATTGAGAACAACACATTTATACATTCTTGTGTGAATTTCGTTAAAAAAAATAATAGGTTTATACTCAACTTTTATTATTGCTAGTGTACCTCTCCTAATTCAATGTTCACTTAGTTTAATAGGTTTATACTCAACTTTTATTATTGCTAGTGTACCTCTCCTAATCCAATGTTCACTTAGTTTAATAGGTTGATACTCAACTTTTATTATTGCTAGTCTACCTCTCCTAATCCAATGTATACTTAGTTTAATAGGTTTATACTCAACTTTTATTATTGCTAGTGTACCTCTCCTAATCCAATGTTCACTTAGTTTAATAGGTTTATACTCAACTTTTATTATTGCTAGTGTACCTGTCCTAATCCTATGTTCACTTAGTTTAATAGGTTTATACTCAACTTTTATTATTGCTAGTGTACCTCTCCTAATCCAATGTTCACTTAGTTTAACAGGTTTATACTCAACTTTTATTATGGCTAGTGTACCTCTCCTAATCCAATGTTCACTTAGTTTAATAGGTTGATACTCAACTTTTATTATTGCTAGTGTACCTCTCCTAATACAATGTTCACTTAGTTTAATAAGTCTCTGTACGACTCTGTTCCTCTTGTTCTAAATTATCCGTTGACATGAGCTTTGAACTTTTCGTTTTGTTTTTTTAAATTTTTATTTAATAAAATTGACATCATTTTGAAAATAAATTTTTGTGTTACGAACACATTTTAACGACAATTTTGTTATATAGTAAGTTTATAAGCTTTTCATCTAACATAAGAAATATCAACTCTTGTAGCCTACAAATACAAGTTTATTAAACAATGTATATATCGAACATAAATTAGTAATTTTTAAGAACTATGCCATAAATCATTGGAATGACATTGTTGACAGTGGACTTAGGCTATATCTGTATTTCCTAACTGTTTATTGAGATTGTATCCCTATTAAAAGGGACCGAGGTCAAGTGAAATAGCACTTGAATAAAATAGACTGGTTTCCTATCAACGGATACTGCCAATAAAACATATGTGCTGCGTTAACTGTCAAGGGAAAATATCTGATTAAAAACATATAAAAATTGTTTAGTTCATTAAAAGTTTTTATTAATAACACATTTATATCTAATTTGTCCTTTGAATGTTATGTTTTTGTTTGTCTTTTTATACTTCAGGTTTATTTAAATATTTAAATAACACATGTTGTCAATTTTAAAAGTAATGCATTTGTAAATTATAAATAAATAATGTTTTTTTCAAGATAAAACCAAAAAAAAAAATAATTAATCTTCAAAAGTGAGCTTGGTTAAAATATTTATTTTTAAAATTTAGTCATAAAATGAACATTAGCGGTGCTAGGTGGTGCGCTATCAGGAAATAATATATTCCCATTGCTATTATTTTTTTTCAAAAAAAGAATCATGCCATATTTATCTTTAGTTTCGAAATAATATGTCTAAAAATTAACAACATAACGCAAACCAAACAAATGTAATTTAAAGTACAAAAATTAAGACTGCAGATGTAAACGATTAATAACTAATAGCATTATTTATAAAATATATTGAAGTTATTAGAAATTTTAATCAAAGCACTTTTTTGTTGTTTTGTTTCTTAATTATGATAATTATATGTAAATGACGTCATTATTTGTGTGGTATTTTAGCTGTATTTTTTTTACACATTTAATTATTGTCATTTAAATTTATATTAAAATATGTAATTATTATGACTGTTATCGATTGATTTAAATTTATTCTTAAACTTTTGAAAAATTAGCGAATAATTAATCGATAATTTTGATTAAAGCTGAAAATAATATGTATGACGTCATTAAACTGAAAATTTCACAAAATGCCTATTACTTAAGTATTATTTTAAAAAATAATGACATTTTTAAGAGATAAGTTTAAAAATAATTAGTTCAATTGAATGTCAATGAATTTTAATATTGTTATTGTTGATTAAGTGAACAAAACTATTTTCTTTATATCATTCTCATATAAAAACTGCTTATTTTAAGGTTTACACTTGAAAAATCTTCTTCTTTTATTTAAAAAAAAAATATATCTTATAAAACAATTTTAATAAATAAAATATTTTAACGATTAATCGAGATATTAATCGTTTATTTCGGCAGCCCTAGTAATTATTAAAGCTTGTGACATTCTGTCGTATCATTATTGTAACGATTTAAACACGTTAAATATATAACAAAGGAATAAAGGCTTAATAATAATCTTAGCCTTTACTTGTGATTTGTACTGTGATATTTATATTAAGATTTTTTTAAGATTGTGATTATTTTTTGTTTCGCTCTATTTCCTAAGTGTCATTTCTTAGTCATTATTACAATTATTGCCTGAAGCTTCACATGAGCTAATTTTGTTATACCTCAATATTCCATTGTATCTATTGTTGATATAAAACAAGAAACGCGTGATCAAGGATACAGTAATAATGATTATGTATTGCATATTGACGCTTGTGTTTTTATATCCGCACCTGTAACTGAAAGTAGTCCTCAGATACCTGTGTAATATTTGTGACATTAAGCCGGTTACTTGACAAGCTCTTCAAATATTGTACATACAACATACAAATGGACGAGTTGGTTCCCATGTTATATTGCTGTAACATTTGGTAAAGAATTCATTCTTGTTAATTTAGCCGATTACAGCCACTGAAAATCTAATTACATAAAGTAAAATGGCATTATACTTGAAATAATTATATATACATGAGACTATAAGTAATGCTATTTACTTATATCACAGACATGAGGTTATATATCTATTACCGGTAACAACAATTCAGAAAACATAACGTTTTCTTAATATATCAAGTTGTAGAGCAAGAGATCATAAGTTTTGGAGCGAGTAAATTGAATATTTAAATAAAATCATGAAAATAATAACGGATAGGCGATGTAATAAATACAAGCTTTTTAATTTGTATAATTATCTAACACCATCGAATACATATACATATAAATTAAATGGGAAGTGTTATTAATATAACATTAAAAATAGTGCTCACTATGTAACCTTGCTTATACGTAAATATCAAATCTAATACTTGTTTTAAGAGAAAATATTTTTGTTATAATCTCAGTGTCAGGTATCGTTGTCTAGGGTTCTTGTCCAAGGCAAACAACAGCATACAGTAAATGACACAAGTCCTTTTGCCAAAATGTACACAAGTTCAAGTATTGGATTAAATGTATTTGTGTTACAAAGAACTTCTTCGTTTTAATGTACGCAAGTTCAAGTATTGGATTAAATGTATTTGTGTTACAAAGAACTTCTTCGTTTTAATGTAAGCAAGTTCAAGTATTGGATTAAATGTATTTGTGTTACAAAGAACTTCTTTGTTTTAATGTACATAAGTTCAAGTATTGGATAAAATATATTTGTGTTACAAAGAACTTCTTTGTTTTAATGGGAGACAGAATGTTCCGGTAATTAACGCCTAAAAGTGAGAAAGAGGCCAAAGAGACACATTAGTTACATGCTCTTAATAACTTCAAATGTGGTTTTTTTATTTAATGTTTTACTTGCTGAATAAAATCAAAGTTTAAAAGTAATACAGCCATTTTATGAACAAAATTGTTTATGTCCAGAAGGTCAGTACAAATGTAAGCGTGTGATCAAAGTCTTAGATGTCCAGATGGTCAGTACCAATGTAAACGAGCATATATCTTATTGACGTCACAATGTATTTTATGATAACCAGGAGCAATGTTTTTAAATATACTTATAGTGTAATTAATCTATTACACTTTTAGATTAGGATTCGTACTCTCAACGAGCAAAATGTTTTAATGACGTGGCATGATTTTAACACATCAACGAGAACAACACATTCATAAAATAGGGTGTGAGCTTTGATTTTTATATGGAAAAATGTTTGAATGGCATTGAATGCCTTAACACATCGGCCTGAACAACACTTTTATACAATCTGATGTGACTTTCTTAAATACGTTTATTTTCTAACTGAACTTCTTGCTAGTCCACTCTTCCCTTAGCTAATAACTCTCTGAACGACTCTTGAACTTCTTGCTAGTGTAGGTCTCCCTGTTCACTGTTAGTTCTATTAACTCTCTGAAGGACTCTTGAACTTCTTACTAGTGTATCTGTCCCCGTCCACTGTTAGTTCTAATAACTCTCTGAAGGATTCTTGAACTTCTTACTAGTGTATCTGTCCCCGTCCACTGTTCCCTTTGCTAATAACTCTCTGAAGGATTCTTGAACTTCTTACTAGTGTATCTGTCCCCGTCCACTGTTAGTTCTAATAACTCTCTGAACGACTCTTGAACTTCTTGCTAGTGTACCTCTCCCCGTCCACTGTTCCCTTTGCTAATAACTCTCTGAACGACTCTTGAACTTATTGCTAGTGTACCTCTCCCCGTCCACTGTTAGTTCTAATAACTCTCTGTACGACTCTTGAACTTCTTGCTAGTGTACCTCTCCCCGTCCACTGTTAATTCTAATAACTCTCTGAAGGATTCTTGAACTTCTTACTAGTGTATCTGTCCCCGTCCACTGTTCCCTTTGCTAATAACTCTCTGAACGACTCTTGAACTTCTTACTAGTGTATCTGTCCCCGTCCACTGTTCCCTTTGCTAATAACTCTCTGAAGGATTCTTGAACTTCTTACTAGTGTATCTGTCCCCGTCCACTGTTCCCTTTGCTAATAACTCTCTGAAGGATTCTTGAACTTCTTACTAGTGTATCTGTCCCCGTCCACTGTTAGTTCTAATAACTCTCTGAACGACTCTTGAACTTCTTGCTAGTGTACCTCTCCCCGTCCACTGTTAGTTCTAATAACTCTCTGTACGACTCTTGAACTTCTTGCTAGTGTCCCTCTCCCCGTCCACTCTTAGTTCTAATAACTCTCTGAACGACTCTTGAACTTCTTGCTAGTGTACCTCTCCCCGTCCACTGTTAGTTCTAATAACTCTCTGTACGACTCTTGAACTTCTTGCTAGTGTACCTCTCCCCGTCCACTGTTCCCTTTGCTAATAACTCTCTGAACGACTCTTGAACTTCTTGCTAGTGTACCTCTCCCCGTCCACAAGTTCTAATAACTCTATGAGGGACTCTTGAACTTCTTACTAGTGTATCTGTCCCCGTCCACTGTTAGTTCTAATAACTCTCTGTACGACTCTTGAACTTCTTGCTAGTGTCCCTCTCCCCGTCCACAAGTTCTAATAACTCTATGAGGGACTCTTGAACTTCTTACTAGTGTATCTGTCCCCGTCCACTGTTCCCTTTGTCTGATTGACTTATCCCTGGACATAACCGTCAACTATTTTTTTTATTAAATCAAATTGTTATTATTTATTGTCTTTTATACTTTTTTGTTTTAGAAAACATTTTTGCGACACGTGCGTTGTTTAAGGGCAACCTTTCAGGCAAACATTTAATCATTTTATTTAACATTAAGTATCTACTCTTGTAGAAAACACATGCAGGTTAATTATACAATACTAGACGACTCGCGTCGTAGCATTGCCTATAATGATTTAGTGACGTATGAAGACTTACTGAAAAACACAGGTGTACAAATTGGGTGGGTTTGCAGTGTTGCGAAGTCATGTTCCAAAAGAAAGTTGGAAATGAACGGGCACAAACACAAAATTTCTTTACAAAATAAAAAGGAATTTATTAGGTGGAGCTTGAACCTACGACCTTCCGCGTGTTAGGCGAATGTAATAACCACTACAATACAAAATACATGCTATTCTATTTTTATGAAATAACAAAGTAATTAAAACTCAATTGAATGCATTGTTGGTCTCGATGACCACTACCCTCTGCAATATATTTTCTTACCAGCTAATTGGTCGGTGGGGTTAGACAGCTTTGTGTCTGGCATGTTTGATCCATGAGGTGAATAATATTTATAGATATATATTAACTATGAATTTATATATTTTAAGGATTGTGATATAAAGCAGTGGAATGAGCTTGTTGAAATCTGTCTTAGGCTTTATCGGTGGTAGTATTCTGGTTAATATTTATTGAGTTTGTATCCCTATTTATAGGGATCGAGATGAAGTGAAATAGCACTTGAATAAAATAGACTAATTTCCTTTTAGGAAATGTCACCACCGTAGGAATGGTCTGCTTTAAAAAATCAGTTATGCATGTATGGTAAAGTATTAATGCAAATGTTATAGTTTTTTTGTCAATTCGTTAAAAATTACAATTTTAATTGAGATTGTCTTTCGAATGCTATGCTTCTATCCTTTTTTTTTTACTATAGGCCCATATAAAATAATATGCAACAAAAGTCCTTAATGCTAAGAGTTATAAATTGACATTTTAAAGGAAAATGTTCTTATCAATGTATTGTCAATGCTAAGTTTGTTTAAGGAAAAAAAAACACTTTAAGTTTATTCATAAATACAAATCTTAGCGGTGCTTTATGGTGCATCGCTAGCTGGGAAATCTATTTCCATTGTAATATTTTTTAAAAACATAGAACAATGAAATATTTTTCTATCGTTACTAAACATTATAGCTGAAAATAACCAACAACAGAACATATTCCTTTACACATACTTAACTTAAACTACAGAAACTAAGTTGGCATATGTTAAAGATTAATAACTGTCAATGGATAATTTATTACAATGTAGACATTTTATGAAAATGATATAATTTTTTTTTTTGGATTAAAATATTTATTTATAAATGACGTCATTAGTTTTGGGGTTTTCAGCTATTGCAGTATTATGTAATATAAAAATTATATAAAAATATATTTTAACATTCCATTAGTGTCAACCGTTTAAGCACTTTAAATACATAATGAAGAAATAAAATGTCTAATCAAGATCATAGGCATTACTTTTACTATAATAGTGATATTTGTATTAATATCTTTAAAAATATTAATTAAGTTTTTGTTGCTCTATTTCAAGTGTTATTTTAATGCCAGTATTTATATTTCAGATTCACGCATCACATGACCTACATGTGTTATAAATCACACTATTGTACTGCTTCTGTTTTCCCAATTATACTTTGATTGAAGGAATTTATACAAATATGGAATTTAAGAAACTAAATGAAATTTAGTTAAAATATAATAGTTGTAATAGTCGATACTAATATGTACTAAATTAATTATGTAAGTTAATATAAGTTTATTAGGAAAGATCCCAATTGAGTTTACAAAATTAAGACGTTAATATACTAGTTATGTTGTGATTCATCTTTTTCTTAAATATTTTTATTTTGACTGAAAACCGTTTGATGGTTTAGAGTGGTTCCCAAACGGGTCAGTACGAACCCCCATTTGGCTCCGGTACCTTTCAGGGGGTATAGTAAAAAATTGTTGACTATTAAATGTGTCCATGTATCTAAAAAGTTAGAGAACCACTGGTTTAGCGTTATCAATTGCAAATTTCGAGTACTGATGTATCAGAAAGTTTTCAGTCCCAATCAAGTTCTTTTTAGTGTCTACCACAGTGTCTACTAGTTCAGTTAATCTTTATTTTGTACAAAAGATTTGACAAAATCATTCATTATTTTTTTTTTAGGAATAGAGAATTGCCGTCTACAATGTTTAGTGGGCAATAAAGGAAGTGACTTAATTTATTTTTGTTGCCCTTAAAAGGTGGATCTAAATTATAATATTAAAAAATAAAATAAAATCGGTCACTCTTAGTTATAATATTAATTTATAAATGAAAACGGCCATTTTTAGTTATAATATTAATTTATAAATGAAAACGTCACTCTTAGTTATAATACTAATTTATAAATGAAAACGGTCACTCTTAGTTATAATATTAATTTATAAATGAAAACAGTCACTATAAGTTATAATATTAATTTATAAATGAAAACGGCCACTCTTAGTTATAATACTATTTATAAATGAAAACGGTCACTCTTAGTTATAATACTAATTTATAAATGAAAACGGTCACTCTATGTTATAATATTAATTTATAAATGAAAACGGTCACTCTTAGTTATAATACTAATTTATAAATGAAAACGGTCACTCTATGTTATAATATTAAGTTATATCTTATCATGTCAGTGCCCTTACACACTCATCATTCCAATTAGCTTACCTTACCTTGTCAGTGCCCTTACACACTCATCATTCTAATTAGCTTACCTTACCTTGTCAGTGCCCTTACACACTCATCATTCTAATTACCTTACCTTACCTTGTCAGCGCGGTAGTACGGGAGTCTTCAACCTTCAGTTTGTTAGCTTTATGTCGCTCTTTCGATGTCAATATGGGGATATATACAACCAGCAGTTTGTTAGCTGTATGTCACTCTTTCGATGTCAAAATGGGGATATATACAACCAGCAGTTTGTTAGCTGTATGTCAATATGGTGATATATACAGCCAAAATAAGGAATAAAGTAAACAATCCCAATGACCCATTTAGGTTGTACTGTCGGACCTCGCTTAGCCGTACTTCCCATTAGTTTAGGCCTACGCATGTCGAATTAATGGTTATGTCCCTACAATATTTCATAAGACTCATACATCTTAAGTCTTTATGTCTCTGTAATAGTTCATAAGACTCATACATCTTAAGTCGTTATGTCCCTACAATATTTCATAAGACTCATACATCTTAAGTCGTTGTGTCCCTACAATATTTAATAAGACTCATACATCTTACGTCGTTATGTCACTACAATATTTCATAAGACTCATACATCTTAAGTAGTACATACCATTAGTCTAAACCTCCGCATGTCGATTTAATGGTTATGTCCCTACAATATTTTATAAGCCTCATACATCTTAAGTCGCTTTAACTCAAGTGTTTTGGCTACAAGACCTCCGTATGTCAAATTTTTCAAGGAGCTTTGGTAAAAGATAAAAGTGAACTCCTCCATCCCACTGGCAAAGGGGGGGGGCATAGGGTTTTTGGTGGTTTTGATATTTTAAAGCTAAGGCGGCGTCTTTCATAGGAAACATCAAACATCGATTTTTCTTCCCGTCCAGCCATTATGTGGCGTGACTCATTGTTTATACTATTATCTTCCCCCAAAAATAGTGGTTGGGAGGGGGAGGGGGAGATTCGGCTTTTTAAGGAATGGGCTACGGAACGAGTATATACGGTATATATAAATAAATATATAAAAACTTATCTTAGTGGCTTATTAGCATAATTGGGCGTTTTTTAATTGTAACTTGCACATTCTCTCTATACGTTGCCGACCCCACTCCCAAGTCCACTCTCCCTAGCCATAGGGAAACGTTTATTTATCGTAGTTTCCCCAGCAGAAAAAAAACACGCATTTTAAAACTCAGTGCCAGCTAAACATTCATCTGGTGAGTGCTTCTCTTATTGTTAAAAGTTTATTATCAAAATTAGCTTATTACTAGTGCCCCTTCCCAATACAATGTTCCCTTAGTACTTATTAAACTATGTACGGTTAAATTCCTTTCATTTTATTTATTGAACTCTTTACACAACGCATCATCTATTATTTTAAAAAAATTATAATCAAATAGACACCAGTTGTGTTACCCTTGCTCGCTAATGAAAGTCTTTAGTCGGCACGTGCGTTGTTTAGTATCATCCTTTCAAGATGACGTAAAACAATTTTATGTAACACATATGGCATCTAGTTTTGTAGACAACAATCGCAAGTATATTATACTGTGTTTGTCAACTATAAGTAATTTCTTAAAGATTTATAACATAAACCACTTAATTAAAAATTGTTGTAAATGGACTTATGGTAAGGGTAGGAGAGAACAAAACATTCATGACATTATATCCCTATTTAAAGGGATCGAGATCAAGTGACATGGCACTTGAATAAAATAGACTTGTTTTCTTGTCAGAAAACATTGTGATCCTTTCATAATATTTCTATAATAGTAAGCTAAGCATATATGTTAAAGTACTTAATAAAATATTACAGTTCTTTTACATTCTATATAAATACGATTTTAAAATATATTTTGCCATTCAAAATTGAATGTTTCTATATATTCGGTAAGTTACGTCATTTCAAACACTTAAGAGTAACACTAAGTAACAAAAGTCTTTAATATTAAGAGTCAATTTTAAAATTTAAATAAATTATTATTTGTTGAGAAAAACAAATGTCTAATTAATTGATCCTAGATCTACTTATTATGTTTGATAAAAATAACACACTTTAATGTTCATCGTAAATAAAAAATGTGCGATGCTTTATGGTGCATCAATGAAACGAACAAAAAAATACAATCGGCATATTTTAATAACAGAAAAATGCGACATTTAAATTAAGTTTATCGAAATCATATAACAAAGTAAAAAACATCAAAACAAAAATTTCATATAGATCTACATAATTTCAACTAAAGAAACTAATATAGTTGAAAAGAACGAATAATAACTATAAATAAATGATTAAAAACAATATTATAAAGTTAAAAATATATATTAACTAGGAATCTTGCACCGTATTTGTTTTTTTTTTTCAAAATATTTCTAAATGACGTCATTACTTTTGTGTTTTCAGCTATTCTTAATAACTTGAAATGTAGGCAATAAATTTGTAATTTTAAAATATATATTTATTTAAAGCCAAGGACACTTTATAGAACAATTGTTATCCGTTTAAAAACATTTAATTTATAATAAAGAAGTAAAAGGTATAATCATAACCCTCACTTTGAGTATATACAGAAATATTTACAACAAATAACAATGGTTTCTACTTTGTTTGTGTGTTTGCACTATTTACAAAGAGATTTTTTCTATGTCAGTATTATCATTATAGATTCATAGTAATTTATTTCTTTACATAATCAGCCATTAATTTGTTTTTATGAAATAATTCAAACGGCCATTTGTTGTGCTTTTCTTGTTTGCTAATGAAATCATTTTAGTGACTTGTGCGGTGTTTAGTTGTGTCTCTTCAAGCTGAAGTAAAGCCATTTTCTTAAATATATTTAGTATTTTTTCTTATGGATAACAAAGGCAAGTTTATTATAGCATCTGTGTCAACTATAAATTCGTATTTTTAAGAATTATTGCTTTAACCATTGAAATAAGTTGGTAGGAAGCGGACCTAGTCTTTATCTGAGGTAGGAGAACCTTAACATTTTATTGACATATATTCCTTATATAAAGGGATCGAGATCAAGTGAAATATCACTTGAATGAAATAGACTTGGTTTATCTACTTCAAGAAGATAACACGAGCTAAGCGTTACGCAAACAGTAAGGTAAGCGTATATGCTAAAATATATATAAAAACAAGTTATAGTTTGTTTTAAATTCGTAATTAATACTATTTTAAAAACTTTGTTGTTATTGGAATTTTATGTTTACAAAAAATTCTATGTTAAATTTATACAAAGAGCTAAAACATAAAAGTCATTAACATAAAGTTTATACAAAGAGCTAAAACACAAAAGTCATTAACACAAGTTTATACAAAGAGCTAAAACACAAAAGTCATTAACATAAAGTTTATACAAAGAGCTAAAACACAAAAGTCATTAACATAAAGTTTATACAAAGAGCTAAAACACAAAAGTCATT
>MUZC01000496.1:157811-175156 GCA_002072015.1 Radix auricularia
ACATAAAGTTTATACAAAGAGCTAAAACACATAAGTCATTAACATAAAGTTTATACAAAGAGCTAAAACACAAAAGTCATTAACATTTTAGAGTTCTTAAAATTTACAGGATATATTTTAAATGATTTTTGTAATTGAAAATGATTCTTTTCATTAATGGTAAAAAGTCAGCTGTGTAAAGATAAATTAAATTCATATTAATTTTAAAAAACCGCACTGGTGCTTGGCTTTGCATCGCTAACGTGAAAAACAATCTCCATTACCAACCTTTAAAAACATAATATGTAGACTAAAATAAACCCACACAACTTACAACTTTGTTCATATTATCTGTAATGACTTAAAAAATTAACTTAATTAAACACATCTATTACAGTACGCACCAGTGGGATATATTTATTTTGAGAGCGGTAAAACTGAGTGCATGAATCAATGATGAGGAAATATACAATTCAAAATAATTGTAATTGATGCTATCTGTTATCTCAGAGATCCTCTTCTTTAAAATCCAACAATTTTCTCCCACAACGGACATGAGAAATGTCATAATTTGGGCTGGGATGTGGGGAATATTTCCTAAGTCAAAAAAAGTGACGCCCGTCATGGTCTTCTAAAGCAAATGTGACTGCTATCAGTGAAAAAGTCATGATGTTGTAGAGTAGAGGTGACTGCTATCAATCAACAAGTCAAGATATTCAATAGTAGATGAGACTGCTAATAGTCAACAAGTCAAGATATTCTAGAGTAGATGTGACTGCTATCAGTCAACAAGGCATGATATTCTAGAGTAGAGGTGACTTCTGTCAGTCAACAAGTCAAAATATTCTAGAGTAGATGTGACTGCTATCAGTCAACAAGTCATCATATTCTAGAGTAGATGTGACTGCCATCAGTCAACAAGTCATCATATTCTAGAGTAGATGTGATTGATATCAGTCAAAAAGTCATCATATTCTAGAGTAGATGTGACTGCTGTCAGTCAACAAGTCATCATATTCTAGAGTAGAGGCACACGTTAGAGGCGGCCCGTTATCCCATTACTTGGTTTACATTAAATCTTTAAATGTCCGTATGTATTGTTAATATGATTAATACTTACACAACAATTCAGACTTGTATCTCTATTGCTAATGGATGTCATTGACGTAGCTAGTGTGTATTTTACCCTTTGTCTTAAGATTATTGTGTAGGAAGTCATTGACGTAGCTAGTATGTATTTTACCCTTTGTCTTAAGATTATTGTGTAGGATGTCATTGACGTAGCTAGTGTGTATTTTACACTTTGTCTTAGGATTATTGTGTAGGATGTCATTGACGTAGCTAGTGTGTATTTTACCCTTGTCTTAAGATTATTGTGTAGGATGTCATTGACGTAGGCAGTGTGTATTTTACCCTTTGTCTTAAGATTATTGTGTAGGATGTCATTGCCGTAGCTAGTGTGTATTTTACCCTTTGTCTTAAGATTATTGTGTAGGATGTCATTGACATAGAAAGTGTGTATTTTACCCTTTGTCTTAAGATTATTGTGTAGGATGTCATTGACGTAGCCAGTGTGTATTTTACCCTTTGTCTTAAGATAATTGTGTAGGATGTCATTGACGTAGCTAGTGTGTATTTTACCCTTTGTCTTAAGATTATTGTGTAGGATGTCATTGACGTAGCTAGTGTGTATTTTACCCTTTGTCTTAAGCTTATTGTGTAGGATGTCATTGACGTAGCTAGTGTGTATTTTACACTTTGTCTTAAGATTATTGTGTAGGATGTCATTGACGTAGCTAGTATGTATTTTACTCTTTGTCTTAACATTATTGTGTAGGATGTCATTGACGTAGCTCGAGTGTATTTTACCCTTTGTCTTAAAATTATTGTGTAGAATGTCATTGACTTAGCTAGTGTGTATTTTACCCTTTGTCTTAAGATTATTGTGTAGGATGTCATTGACGTAGCTAGTGTGTATTTTACCCTTTGCCTTAAGATTATTGTGTAGGATGTCATTGACGTAGCTAGTGTGTATTTTACCCTTTGTCTTAAGATTATTGTGTAGGATGTCATTGACGTTGGTAGTGTGTATTTTACCCTTTGTCTTAACATTATTGTGTAGCACTCACATCTCTCGGCCGTTTCAAACGATTAATTTTTCTATTAAAATAAATTTAAAATAGAAGGGACTAGTCACATAACATTATAAATTAAGGTTTTGGAACAAATGTCACTCACAACGACCTATATCATGTTAATTTATGTTATATATGTTTCTGATATGTACATGAGTCGATTGGCGTGTGAGCTGAGCATGCTTGCAGTGAGTCATCTGTACACAAATAGTCAGATAATACACGAACTTAAAGAGCAACAATTCTCTAAAAAAGCGTGTGTCAGGGGTATGAGAACCACTGCGTTTTAAAGTGGTATTTTTGCCTGGTCACGAGATCGTATTTTGACTGTGAACGAATCTCAATTCACGCGTGAATGTGTTCATGTCCACCCAAGGTCTGTCCAGGGGTCACGGGTATATAATTCGTGGGTCTCGATGTGTGACAGGAGACGTAGGACAGACGCAGTGAGAGAGGACAAGGGGTTATGCGGCAGAGACCAGTGGCGTGTTGAGAGATCACCGGTGGGTGAACACGACAAGAGAGGAACGGTTAGAGTTGTGTGTTGGCTGGCAGGACTGTACGCCGGCATAGGTGATTACATTGATGTCAAGTTTACATACATGTCAATAAAGGTTGTGCTGTTGAAAAGGACTTTGAATTGCATTAATTGTACAACAGTGTTGGTGTGAACTCCGGGAACAATAAACCCTAGAAAACGATACCTGACATGGGGGCCCGTCTTGAAAATCATCAAAGAGCCTAACAACGAAAGCCAGATCATCGCTGGGCATTGCAAGGCGTCGAATACACGCCGTATCCGTCGTGAAGCCATCAAAGAGCCTGACAACGAAAGCCAGATCATCGCTGGGATTTGCAAGGCGTCGGATACACGCCGTATCCGTCGTGAAGTCATCAAATAGCCTGACAGCGAGAGCCAGATCAGCGCTGGGAATTGCAAGGCGTCGGATACAGACCGTATCCGTCTTGAAAATCATCAAAGAGACTGACAACGAAAGCCAGATCATCGCTGGGCATTGCAAGGCGCCGGATACACGCCGTATCCGTCCTGAAGTCATCAAAGGGCAGGACTTAGAGAGCCAGATCATCGCTGGGCATTGCAAGGCGTCGGATACACGCCGTATCCGTCGTGAAGTCATCAAAGGGCCGGACATCGAGAGCCAGATCGTCGCAAGAGCTGGGGGCAAAAGCAGGGACGGCTACCCAGCACAAAGAACCAGAGAGGAGTGGAGTCCGGACGAAAGAGCCGCGGAGCCAGTGCCAGAAAGAGACCACATTACCCGGGATATACAAGACCAGAAGCCAAAAAGAACTGTGCCGTTCGAGGAAAGACTATTGAGATTATTATTACAACAGGAACTTATATGTGTATTGACAACTATTGTTATTCTTGGATAAAATAGTGTTGTGTATTCAAAATTCTGTAAGTACTAAGTTAATTAATTAGAATATTATTGTCTTTATGATAAAAGTGTATATTGCTGAGAATATATATGTAGAAATTTTTTTATTTTTTTTCGTTTGGGAAGTTAGGCTTTAAAAATGGAAAATAGGGAAAGTAGAGAAATAAAAATAGAGTCTAGGAAGGCAGAAAAAGATACACTGAGTTAGCTAGGGGCAATATGGTGCTGCGCTCAAAGTAAATTAACGGCCTTAGCAAAAGAAGGCAAAGAACAAAATAAAAAACTTGATGACGAGGAAATGGAGTTAAATAAATTAAAAATGAAAATTGCCAAAGTGAAGATTAACTTAGTTGAAAAGAATGAGTTTGTAGAAAAAACACAGAAAGAACTAAACGATAGCATATCAGAAAATACAGATAGTGTAGAACGAACTCGTAGTGAAGAGACTGTAGTTACATGTAACGCTACATTCAGTGAGGGAGACAATTCTGAAAAGTTGAAAAGGGGGATAGAAATAGAAAAAAAATTTGACACAAAGCTAAAGTCAATGATAAAAGATTACGAAAATTGGAACATAGAAATTGAGAGAACTCTAACTAGTATAATGCAGGACACTGAAGAAGAGTTAAAGAAGTCTGAAGTAGAGAAATATGAATTATTAGAGAGATTACAAATGGAACTAGCAGAAAAGGAGAGAGAAAAAAGATATATGGACGAATTATTGGCTCAGAAAGAAAAGGGAATTTATGTACTAAACAGAAAAGTAGCGAGTAATGAAGAGGACATTATTGAAATGTGGAGGATCGTTAAGGAAAAAGAAGAAATAAACTGTGATTTAAGTATGAAATTGATAGAGAAAGATGATGAAATTTTAATATTAAAAGAAGCCCTAATAGAGAAAGAGGGAGAAATTGAAAGTAAACAAATTGACCATGGACAGAATCAGAGGTCAACTGTAGAAAAGTTAGTCGAAAAGACAGAACTGAACAGAGATACACAAGGGGAGAGAGTTACGGTTGTGATAGTGGATGAGTGTGTTGAGGGGAAGGCTGCAACGTGTTCTGCAGAGATGGTGGAAATAAGCACCGACAGTGATGAAAATAAATGTAATGAGAACCGCTGCAAGGGGGTTACACCGGATTGTGACATGAGCTCAGGGAAAAATTGGGTCGAGTCGATAGAGACAGACAATGTTTGTGAAGGTGGGGCAGATTTTTCTCGTGGCCAAGACTGTCTCACGAAAAAGTGCGGGAAGATTGACTGTGTGGAGAAAGGTCGGACCAGAGATAAATGGACCATGGGTGACCAGACCGTGACCGACAGGAACACGCATAGGCGTAACCGCCAGTTGGGATTTAGATCGAGGTGCGGAGAGAGTGAATCAGATGGGCTGCGTGCCTGGGCGTTGGGGCTAATGATTTGGACGATAGTTGGGGTCGTCATGAAAGCATTTATAAGTGGGAGCGAGGATGAAGGGCTCGCCACAAGCATGAACGGGAAAAAGGGCGAATTTGGCACCAGTAGGAGTTTAAATATAGCCATGGGTGAAATGCAGTCTATGCTTGCGTTACCACGGATACGTCTACACAGTGGTAACTTGGGTCGCATTTTGTCCAAGAATGGGGACAAAAGATGTATACCACCATTATGGCCAATGGCTAAGAATTTTTAGCAAATACGTTTTGGAAGGCTGGAGACCTAGGACATTTTTTTTTTGATATGATGTTAGACTTTTCCCATAAGATTCATGATTTGATGAAATGTGGGTTTTCATGACTTTTGTTGCTATTTCCATGAGATACATGATTTGATGAAATGTGGGTTTTCATGACTTTTGTGCTATTTCCATGAGATGCATGATTTGATAAAATGTGGGTTTTCATGACTTTTTTGTTTACTATTATGACATGTATGATGAGAATTGGTTACTGATTTGAATTATTTGATGATTGTGATAAGTTGATGTTCAAGATGACATGTAAAGTTAGGTATGGATGGATCGGATATCCCCATAACACATGCGTCCCACGCACCATGGGGACATTAAATATACATGGGAAGTCCCTCTATGGGGACTCTAAAGATTCGTAGGGGAGCAATGACTGCTCCGTGCAGGTCCCTCTATGGGGAATTTAAAGATACATAGGATGATTAAATAAGCGCATGAAGTGCTCCAGTAGTAGGGTCCCACGAGGTGGACAAGCACTATACGTTTTCTTTGATTGCTTAGTGTGCTTAAGTTGTAAAATTATTTGTATTGTTTTCCCTGAGATTGTGTATATATATAAGTATATTGTACAAATTATATTAATGTATAAATAAGGATAGTTCTCATGAAGAGTTTGCCATGGGATTATGATAAATATATGATTGGAGTTATGATTATGATTTTTGGAACTCTGGCTATGCATTCGCTATGAGAATTTTTTTTTTACGAAGTATATAATAATGTATTATGATGTGCAGTGATTCCATACCCTGACTATTTTTGTTGATGTTGTAAATAAAAGATTCTACTGGGAGTAGAATCTAAGGGAAGAGGGGGGACATGTCAGGGGTATGAGAACCACTGCGTTTTAAAGTGGTATTTTTGCCTGGTCACAAGATCGTATTTTGACTGTGAACGAATCTCAATTCACGCGTGAATGTGTTCATGTCCACCCAAGGTCTGTCCAGGGGTCACGGGTATATAACTCGTGGGTCTCGATGTGTGACAGGAGACGTAGGACAGACGCAGTGAGAGAGGACAAGGGGTTATGCGGCAGAGACCAGTGGCGTGTTGAGAGATCACCGGTGGGTGAACACGAGAAGAGCGGAACGGTTAGAGTTGTGTGTTGGCTGGCTGGACTGTACGCCGGTGTCACGAAATAAAGTCTCCCCCAAAATAAAGTCTCCCCCGGAGAGTTTATTTTAAAACAATTTCGCCCCCGGAGAAATTGTTTTAAAATGAAATCTCCCCTGTTAAAATAAATCCTCCTCTTAATTATTTGAAATTATAAATAATTGTTTTATTAAACTTTATGACTTATAACATAATTTGCATTTGTTTGACATGCATTTGTGTATGATTATTGGGAATTCAACAATCATAAGCTTAGTCAGGGGCGTAGCTATTTGTGGGTTAAGAGGGTGTATGCCCATAAAGACATATATTTAGATTTGGTTAATTGGCCAGAATATTTAATAAGAATAACAGACAAATGAACTGAAATATAAAGATGATTAATTAATACGAGAACGTTGCATCAAAGTCTACGTTTGTAACACGAGTTAGAATTTAAATGAACGTTGTGATTTCTATTTGTGCATTATAATAATTTTAAAATATCACTAGTCTTCTACCCGTAGAGTTTACTACATTTACAGCAACAACAAAAATTAGCAAATCCAAGTAGCCAAGGTTTCTGGATTTTAAAAAAATAATTAAAGTTTACTTTTTAAAAAAGAAGGTGAAAAACCTTTAAATGGGATTAATTTTTTTTTTGTAGCCGTCTCAAGAAACACAGCACATGCTAAAATTTAGACACAAAAAATTAGTTTACACCTTTAAACAATGAGTGTCGTAGCTAGGGTTGGAGTCTACCGATAGGTTAATTTTATTGTGTAACATGGGTTTAGGTGAGGCGTACGCTTAGCTAGTTTGAAATTCGCGTGCCGTGGAATTAGTTAGGTATAAAGTCAATTACCCTAGAGCCCAAGAGGTTGAAGGTTAGAGGAGGTCTGTGGGAAATTTAACTCTTTTTTTTCCATTTATAATTGGGAGCATGTACTTAACAAATTTCCAAAGCTTCATGCTTCTACCTACACGGGAAATGGGAAAATTAATGATTTTCAATTTTTATAGAGGCCAAATTAGGAAAAAAATGATTTTGGGCCCCCGGCCCCACAAAAGCGATATTTTTAAAATTCTTTTTCGCCAATTTTCGTCGTGAGCGGGTAACCAACAACTTCCCAAAGTTTCATGCATCTACCTACACGGGAAGTTGGAGAATTAGTGATGAATGAGTGAGTCATTCAGGGCTTTCCCTTTTATTAGTATAGATTAATACTAGGATTTGACCGAATTTATAATAATATAGTGAAATATAGCCGAACCCGGAGCTGGAGACGATTTTTTGTGAACATGGAGGGATTCCGGATTTTCCAGAACTGGAGCGTCAATGCGTTTCCGTAACCCACTGCTATAAGCCCAAATGTCACCCCATCACGACTAAACCAATAAAACTCCACCTATAATTCAAGTGCCAGGAATGTCACCCCTTGTTTTAGTGTCACCCAGTTCTGTCAGCACCACCCCTCTTTTTAAGGCTCGCCACTGCTTCTCTAGACACACACTATTCACACAGTTTAAAAAAACACTGTATATTCGGGTTATAGGTTAAACAGGTCAGTTGCGTAGCCTGATTTTTGTTAGCCCCCCACGTTTCTTTACTTAATTGGATCACTACCACCACTTTTCCCCCGACTTCAACAAAGGATGTCTGAAAACCCGGCGTTAGTATGACTTGGCCGTTTATAACGACAAACACTCATGCGTTCAAAGACTTAATCCTTGCTTTATAAAACAAAACAATTGCCATTATACACCAAAAACTCCATATTCGTCAATTTGTACAGTAGTGAAAAAATCAAGTAATTAAGCGATTTTCAAATTATGTTACCTCCCTTAAAAGTGTCAAACGATATGCTCCTCAGCCCCTTATATTTCTGTATATCTACGCCACTGACATAAATAGTATTATAGTAAACAATTATGAATATTACAGCAATACAATAGTAAGTATTCTATATTCTTTTGTTTTTCAATGATCTCTTTGTTTAATATAGAAAGTATGATGGGGGCGGATTTATTTTGGGGGAGACATTATTTTACAGGGTAGGGGAGGATTTATTTTAATTGGGAGCAAAATATTTTCTCCGGGGGAGAGTTTGTTTTAAAATGGAACCTCCTGGGGGAGACTCTGTATGGGGGAGGATTTATTTTGCAACACCGGCATAGGTGATTACATTGATGTCAAGTTTACATACATGTCAATAAAGGTTGTGCTGTTGAAAAGGACTTTCAATTGCATTAATTGTACAAAAGTGTTGGTGTGAACTCCGGGAACAATAAACCCTAGAAAACGATACCTGACAGCGTGTTTATTTATTTAACACTGTGCAATACAAAAGCGTTAATGAATAACTATTTTTGAAAAAATGTCACTTACACGGACTCGTTAAACGTGAGCTTATGGTATACATATTTATGTTATGTTAATAAGGTGCCGCGTTGGTCGATAGGCACGCGTGCTTAGCTGGCGTATAGAAAGGTTTAGGCAGGGCCGCCGCTATAGATATTTTTGCCCCTGAAGAGTCAGAGAAACAAAAATGAAAGCTCTTATTGCCTACAAGGAGAAGCGTACACCCGACAGACTGCATGGCTTAAAGGCAACTAAATCACATTCTAAAAAGTCGCACGATAATGCGCCAATACTTGTTGGCTTAACCTCTGATCCAGCATACTGTCAGCGGCAGACATGAAGAATGTTTCAGTTAGGTGAGTACTGATACTATTCATTTACCCTCTGATCCAGCATACTGTCAGCGGCAGACATGAAGAATGTTTCAGTTAGGGGAGTACTGATACTATTCATTTACCCTCTGATCCAGCATGCTGTCAGCGGCAGACATGAAGAATGTTTTAGTTAGGGGAGTACTGATACTATTCATTTACCCTCTGATCCAGCATACTGTCAGCGGCAGACATGAAGAATGTTTCAGTTAGGTGAGTACTGATACTATTCATTTACCCTCTGATCTAGCATACTGTAAGTGGCAGACATGAAGAATGTTTCAGTTAGGTGAGTACTGATACTATTCATTTACCCTCTGATCCAGCATACTGTCAGCCGCAGACATGAAGAATGCCAACGCCGTGTACAAAAATCTATGGCCCATTTGTTATATTGTATTATTACCAAGAGCTATTATCTAGTGCTATTTTAACAACTATCTGCTCCCTATGTCATCTAAAGAGTTTCTTAACTCAATGTTTTACTTGCTAAATAAAATTAACGTTTAAAAGTAATACAACCATTGTATCAATAAACCCTCACATGACCAGATGGTCAGTAACAATGTTACAGGGCAGTTATGTTAACGACGACACTCAGCAGTTTAACACAACATTGAGAACAACACATTCATCCATTCTAGTGTGAGTTTCCGAAAAAATAATTAATAGGTTGATACTCAACTTTTATTATTGCTAGTGTACCTCTCCTAATCCAATGTTCACTTAGTTTAATAGGTTTATACTCAACTTTTATTATTGCTAGTGTACCACTCCTAATCCAATGTTCACTTAGTTTAATAGGTTGATACTCAACTTTTATTATTGCTAGTGTACCTCTCCTAATCCAATATTCACTAGTTTAATAGGTTTATACTCAACTTTTATTATTGCTAGTGTACCTCTCCTAATCCAATGTTCACTTAGTTTAATAGGTTTATACTCAACTTTTATTATTGCTAGTGTACCTCTCCTAATCCAATATTCACTTAGTTTAATAGGTTGATACTCAACTTTTATTATTGCTAGTGTACCTCTCCTAATCCAATGTTCACTTAGTTTAATAGGTTTATACTCAACTTTTATTATTGCTAGTGTACCTCTCCTAATCCAATGTTCACTAATAAGTCTCTGTACCACTCTGTTTCTCTTGTTCTAAATAATCCGATGACATGGGCCTTGAACTTTTCGTTTTGTTTTTTAAAATTTTTATTTAATAAAATTGACATCATTTTGAAAATAAATTTTTGTGTTACGAAAACATTTTAACGACAATTTTGTTATATAGTAAGTTTATAAGCTTTTAATCTAACATAAGAAATATCAACGCTTGTAGCCAACAAATACAAGTTTATTAAACATTATATATCGAATATAAATTAGTAATTTTTAAGAACTATGTTATAAATGATTGGAATGACATTTTTGGCATTGGACTTAGGCTATATCTGTATTTCCTAACTGTTTATTGAGATTGTATCCCTATGAACAGGGACTGAGGTCAAGTGAAATAACACTTGAATAAAATAGACTGGTTTCCTATTAACGGATTCTGTAGAACTTACGTAATAGCTGCGTTAACTGTCAAGCGAACATATTTGATTAAAAACATAAAAATTATTTAGTTCATTAAACGTTTTTATTAATAACACATTTATATCTAATTTGTCCTTTGAATGTTATGTTTTTGTTTGCCTTTTTATACTTCAGGTTTATTTAAATATTTACGTAACACATGTTTTCAATATTAAAAGTAATGCATTTGTAAATTATAAATAAATAATCGTTTTTTTAAGATTAAAAAAAAAAAAATTAATCTTCTAAAGTGAGCTTGGTTAAATATTTATTTTTAAAATTTAGTCATAAAATGAACATTAGCGGTGCTAGGTGGTGCGTTTTCAGGAAATAATCTATTCCAATTGCTTTTATTTTTTTTCAAAAAAAGAATCATGCAATATTTATCTTTACTTTCGAAATAATATGTCTAAAAATTAACAACATAACACAAACCAAACAAATGTAATTTAAAGTACAAAAATGAAGACTGCAGATGTAAACGATTAATAACTAATAGCATTATTTATAAAATATATTGATGTTATTAGAAATTTTAATCAAAATACTTTTTTGTTGTTTGTTTCTTAATTATGATAATTATATGTAAATGACGTCATTATTTGTGTGGTATTTTAGCTGTATTTATTTTTTTTACACATTTAATTATTGTCATTTAAATTTATATTAAAAATATGTAATTATTATGACTGTTATCGATTAAATTAAATTTATTCTTAAACTTTTGAAAAATTGGCGAATAATAAATCGATAATTTTGATTAAAGCGCAAAATAATATGTATGACGTCATTAAACTGAACATTTTACAAAATGCCTATTACTTATGTATTATTTTAAGAAATAATGACATTTTTAAGAGATAAGTTTAAAAATAATTAGTTCAAATGGATGTCAATGAATTTTAATATTGTTATTGTTGATTAAGTAAAAAAAAACTATTTTCTTTATATCATTCTCCTTATAAAAACTGCTTATTTTAAGGTTTACACTTGAAAAATCTTCTCCTTTTTTAAAAAAAAATATATCTAATACAGCAAATTTAATAAATAAAATATTTTACCGATTAATCGAGATATTAATCGTTTATTTCGACAGCCCTTATAATTATTAAAGCTTGTGACATTCTGTCGTACCATTATTGTAACGATTTAAACACGTTAAATATATAACAAAGGAATAAATGTTTAATAATGATCATAGCCTTTACTTGTGATTTGTACTGTGATATTTAGATTAAGATTTTTTTAAGATTGTGATTATTTTTGGTTTCGCTCTATTTTTTAAGTGTCATTTCTTAGTCATTATTACAATAATTGCCTCAAGCTTCACATGAGCTAATTTTGTTAAACATCAATATTCCATTGTATCTATTGTTGATATAAAACAAGAAACGCGTGATCAAGGATACAATAATAATTATGTATTGCATAATGACGCTTGTGTTTTTATATCCGCACCTATAACTGAAAGTAGTCCTCAGATATCTTTGAATTATTTGTGACATTAAGCCGGTTACTTGACAAGCTCTTCAAATATTGTACATACAACACACAAATGGACGAGTTGTTTCCCATGTTATATTGCTGTAATATTTGTGACATTAAGCCGGTTACTTGACAAGCTCTTCAAATATTGTACATACAACACACAAATTGGCGAGTTGGTTCCCATGTTATATTGCTGAAATATTTGGTAAAGAAGTCATTCTTGGTATTTTAGCCGATCACAGGCAATGAAAATCTAACTACATAATGTAAAATGGCATTATACTTGAAATACTTATATATACATCAGACAAAAAGTAATGATATTTACTTATATTACAGACTTGTGGCTACAAATCTATTACCGGTAACGATAATTCAGGAAACAACGTTTTCTTAATACATCAATTTGTAGAGCAAGAGATCATAAGTTTTAGAGAGAGTAAATTGGATATTTAAATAAAATCATGGAAATAATAACAGATAGGCGACGTAATAAATACAAGCTTTTTAATTCGTATAATTATCTATTACCATCGAATACATATATTTCAAATGGGAAGTTTTATTAAAATAACATTAAAAACATTAAACACTATGTAACTTAGCTTCTACGTAAATATCAAATCTAATACTTGTTTTAAGAGAACATATTTTTGGTATAATCTCAGTGTCAGGTATCGTTGTCTAGGGTTCTTGTCCAAGGCTCACACACAAACAACTGGCGTACAGTAAATGACACAAGTCCTTTTGCCAAAATGTACACAAGTTCAAGTATTGGATTAAATTTATGTGTGTTACAAAGGACTTCTTTGTTTTAATGTACACAAGTTCAAGTGTTAGATTAAATGTATTTGTGTTACAAAGAACTTCTTTGTTTTAATGTACACAAGTTCAAGTATTGGATTAAATGTATTTGTGTTACAAAGGACTTCTTTGTTTTAATGTACACAAGTTCAAGTATTGGATTAAATGTATTTGTGTCACAAAGAACTTCTTTGTTTTAATGTGAGCCGGAGTGTGCCACTAATTAACGCCTAAAAATGAGAAAGCGGCCAAAGAGACAAATTAGTTACATGCTCTTAATAACTTCTAATGGATTTCTTTAGTTAATGTTTTACTTGCTGAATAAAATGAAAATTTAAAAGTATTACAACCATTTTATGAACAAAATTGTTTATTTCCAGAAGGTCAGTACAAATGTAACCATGTGATCAAATTCTTAGATGTCCAGATGGTCAGTAACAATGTTACCGAGCAGATATCTTATTGACGATACAAAGTATGGTATCATAACAACGGAGCAAACTTTTTTAAAATACACTTATAGTGTAATTAATCTATTACAATTTTAGATAAGGATTCCTACTCTCAACGAGCAAAATGTTTCAATGACGCGGCATGATTTTAACAACGAGAACAACACATTCATGAAATAGGCTGTGAGCTTTGATTTTTATATGGATAATGTTGGAATCGCATTTAATTGCCTTAACACATCAGCCTGAACTACACTTTCATACAATCTGATGTGACTTTCTTAAATACGTTTATTCTAAAATTGAACTTCTTGCTAGTGTATCTCTCCCCGTCCACTGTTCCTTTAGTTCTAATAACTCTTTGTACGACTCTTGAACTTCTTGCTAGTGTACCCCTCCCCGTCCACTGTTCCCTTAGTTCTAATAACTATCTGAACGACTCTTGAACTTCTTGCTAGTGTACCTCTCCCCGTCCACTGTTCCCTTAGTTCTAATAACTCTCTGTACGACTCTTGAACTTCTTGGTAGTGTACCTCTCACCGTCCACTGTTAGTTCTAATAACTCAATGAACGACTCTTGAACTTCTTGGTAGTGTACCTTTCCCCGTCCACTGTTCCCTTAGTTCTAATAACTCTCTGTACGACTCTTTTCTTTGTTGTCTGATTGACTTATCCCTGGAAATAACTCGTCAACTATTTTTTTATTTAATCAAATTGTTATTATTTATTGTCTTTTATACTTTTTTGTTTAAGAAAACATTTTTGAGACACATGCGTTGTTTAAAGGTTATCTTTCAAGCAAACATTTAAACATTTAATTTAACATTAAGTGTCTACTCTTGTAGAAAACACAGGCAAGTTAATTATACAATACTAGACGACCCGCGTCGTAGAATAGCCGATAATGATTTAGTGACGTATGAAGACTTACTAAAAAACACAGTTGTACAAATTGGGTGGGTTTGCTGTGTTGCGAAGTCATGCTACAAAAGAAAGTTGGAAATGAAAGGACACAAACACACAATTTATTAAAAAAATAAATTGGAATTTATTGGGAGGACCTACGACCGTCCGCTTTAAACGAATGTAACAACCACTACACTACAAAATACATGCTATTCTATTTTTATGAAAGAACAAATTAATTAAAACTCTATTGAACGCATTGTTGGTCTCGATTACCCCCACCCTCTGCACTACCTTTTCTTACCAGCTGATTGGTCGGTGGGGTTAGACAGCTTTGTGTCCGGCATGGTTGATCCATGCGGTGAACCATATATATCGATATATATTAATTAACTATGAATTTGTATATTTTAAGAATTATGACATAAAGCAATGGAATGATCTTGTTGAAATCGGGCTTAGGCTTTATCGGTGGTAGTATTCTTTTCAATATTTATTGAGTTTGTATCCCTTTTTAAAGAGATCGAGATCAAGTAAAATAGCACTTGAATAAAATAGACTGGTTTCCTTTCAGTCCATGCTACTGTAACCGGCTGAGACTTCTTTAAAATAGTTAATCATATATGGCAACGTATATATGAACATTTTATAGTTTTTCGTCAATTCGTTATAAATTACCATTTCAATCGAATATGCATTTCGAATGCTATGCTTCTATCCTTTTTTTTTCTATAGGCCGATATAAAATAATATGCAATAAAATTCCTTAATATTAAGAGTTATAAAAATGTAAAGTATAAATAAATTAACATTTTAACGAAATTTTTTCGTAACAATTCAAAGTTTGTTTAAAGAAAAAAATAAAACAACACTTTAAGTTTATTCATAAATACAATCTTAGCGGTGCTTTTTGGTGCATCGCTAGCGAGGAAAACAATTTCCATTGTAATTTTTTTAACAACATAGAACAATGAAACATTTTCTATCGTTTCAAAACATTATAGCTGAAAAGAAACAACATCAGAACAGATTCCTTTACACATACTTAACTTAAACTACAGAAACTAAGATGGAATATGTTAAAGATTAATAACTGCAAATGGATAATTTATTACAATGTAGACATTTTATGAAAATGATATAATTTTTTTTTTGGATTAAAATATTTATTTATAAATGACGTCATTAGTTTTGGAGTTTTCAGCTATTGCAGCATTAATGTAATACAAAAATATATTAAATGTATTTTAACATTCCATTATTGTAAACCGTTTAAGCACTTGAAATACATAATAAAGAAATAAAAGGCCTAATCAAGATCATAGGCTTGACTTTGGCTATATATAGTGATATTCTATTGATATCTTTAAAAATACTACTTAAGTTTTGGTTGCTCTATATTTAAGTGTTATTTCAATGTTAGTATTTATATTTCAGATTCACACATCACATGAGCTACTTGTGTTATAAATCACAATATTGTTTTGATTCTATTTTCCAAATTATACTTTGATTAAAAGAATTTATACAAATATGGAATTTAAGAAACTAAATGAAATTTTTTAAAATATAATACTTGTAATAGTCGATACTAACATGTACTAAATTAATTATGTAAGTTAATATAAGTTAATTAAGACAGATACCAATTGAGTTTACAAAATTAGGACGTTAATATCCTAGTTATGTTGGGATTCAATTTTTTCTTAGATATTTTTATTTTTACTGTAAATCGTTTGATGGTTTAGAGCAGTGGTTCCCAAAGGGGTCAGTACGAACCCCTTTTTGGCTCCGGTACCTTTCAGGGGGGGTCCTGTAAAAAATTGGTTAACTATAAAAAGTGTCCGTGTGTCTAAAAAGTTCGAGAACCACAAGTTTAACGTTATCAATTACAAATTTCTGATGTATCAGACAGTTTTCAGTCCCAATCAAGTTCATTTTACTGATCCAAACACTATCACATTGTCTTCTAGTTCAGTTAATCTTTATTTTGTACAAAAGATTTGACAAAATCATTCATTATTTTTTTTAGGTACAGAGAACTGGAGTCTACAATGTTTAGTGGGCAATAAAGGAAGTGACTTAGTTTATTTTTGTTGCCCTTAAATAGTGGATCTAAGGTAATAATATTAAGTTATAAAATAAAAACGGTCACTCTTAGTTATAATGTTAATTTAAATGAAAACGGCCATTCTTAGTTATAATAATAATTTATAAAGAAAAACGGTCACACTTAGTTATAATATTAATTTATAAATGAAAACGGTCACTCTAAGTTATAATATTAATTTATAAATGAAAACGGCCATTTTTAGTTATAATATTAATTTATAAATTAATGAAAACGGTCAATCTTAGTTATAATATTAATTTATAAATGAAAACGGTCACTCTTAGTTATAATATTAATTTATAAATGAAAACGGTCACTATAAATTATAATATTAATTTATAAATGAAAACGGTCACTATAAGTTATAATATTAATTTATAAATGAAAACGGTAACTCTATGTTATAATATTAAGTTATATCTTATCATGTCAGTGCCCTAACAGACTCATAATTCTAATTAGCTTACCTTAGCTTGTCAACCCGATAGTACGGGAGTCTTCAACCTTCTGTTTGTTAGTTGTATTTCGCTCTTTCAATGTCAATATGGGGATATATACAGCCTAAATAAGGAATAAAGTAAACAATCCCAATGACCCATTTAGGTTGTACTGTCGGACCTCGCTAAGTCGTACTTCCCATTAGTCTAAACCTCCACATGTCGAATTAATGGTTATGTCCCTGCAATATGTCATAAGACTCATACATCTTAAGTCGTTATGTCCCTACAATATTTCATAAGACTCATACATCTTAAGTCGTTATGTCCCTACAATATTTCATAAGACTCATACATCTTAAGTCGCTTTAACTCAAAAGTTTTGGCTACAAAACCTCCGTATGTCAAATTTTTCAAGGAGCGTTGGTAAAAGATCAAAGTGAACTCCTCTATCCCACTGGCAAGGAATTCGGGTTTTTTTTTTTTTTTTTTTTTTTTT
>MUZC01000496.1:190323-208512 GCA_002072015.1 Radix auricularia
TCAAATTTATATTATTTCATGTGTCTCTCACAAGATCCTATATTCCCTTAGTTCTTATAAAACTACGTATGGTTACTTTCCTTTTTTATTAATAATTAATTTATTAATAATCAATAATATAATTTATAGACATAACACATCATCTTTTATTTATAAAATTATAATAAATAGACATTAGTTTGGGTTTCCCTTGTTCGCTAATGAAGGTATTTAGTCGGCACGTGCGTTGTTTAGTATCATCCTTTCAAGATGACGTAAAACAATTTTATGTAACATATATGGTATCTAGTTTTGTAGACAATAAAGGCAATTATATTAAACATTGTATGTCAACAATAAGTAATTTCTTCAAGAGTTATATCATAAATCAGTTCATTAAACTTGTTGAAAATGGACTAAAGTTGTAGCTTGGGTATAAGAGAAATAACTATTCATGGCATTGTATCCCTATTTAAGGGGATCGAGATCAAGTGAAATAGCACTTGAATAAAATAGACTTGTTTTCTGGTCAGCAAATGTTTAAGAATTGAGATGCATTTCAAAAATAGTCAGTTAAGCATATGTGTTTAATTACTTAATATAATATTATAGTTCTTTTACATTCTATATAAATAGCATTTTAAAATATATTTTGTCATTCAAAATTGAATGTTTCTATAAAAGCCGGGCGTTACGTCAACACAAACACTTAAAAGTAACACTAAGCAACAAAAATCTTTAATATTAAGAGTCAATTTTAAATTTTAACTAAATTATTATTTGTTGAGAAAAACAAATAGCTAATTAATTGATAGTAGAATTCTATGTACTAAGTTTGATAGAAATAACTAACTTTAATGTTCATCGTAAATTAAAAAGTGTGCGGTGCTTTGTGGTGCATCAATAACGCGAAGAAACAATTCACATCGGCATTTTTAATAACACAGATTATTGCGACATTTAACTTAAGTTTCTAAATATCATAGAAAAAATAAATAACATCAAAACAAACACTTTACTTACATAATTTTAACAAAAGAAACTAAGATAGTGGATAATAACGAATAATAACTATACATAAATAATTAACAACAATATTAAAAAGATAAAAATAAATATTAACTGAAAGGAATCTCTTAGTATATTTCTTTTTCTTTTTTTTTAAATATGAATATTTATTTCTAAATGACGTCAAAACATTTCTGTTTTAAGCTATTCTTAATAACTTTAATTGTAGGCAATAATTATGTAATCAAAAATACATATTTATTTAAAGCCTTAGACTCTTTATAGAACCAGTGTCATCTGTTTAAAAACTGTTATGTTATAATGAAGAAATAAAAGGTCAAATTATTATCACAACTATCTCTTTGAATAAATACAGTAATATTTATAGCAAATAACAATGGTAAGCACACATTAAAATTAGGTAATGTATGTTTGATTAAATCAAGACACACATAAGTAAAGGACACATTAAAGATTAGGTATTGTATGTTTGAATAAATCAAGAGACCCATGAGTAAAGGACACATTAAAGATTAGGTATTGTATGTTTGAATAAATCAAGAGACACATGAGTAAAGAACACATTAAAGATTAGGTATTGTATGTTTGAATAAATCAAAAGACACATGAGTAAATGACACATTAAAGATTAGGTATTGTATGTTTGAATAAATCAAAAGTCCCATAAGTAAAGGACACATTAAAGATTAGGTATTGTATGTTGACGATTGCATTGTTGTATCTGCCGCTATAACTATTGATCTTTTCTCGGAACACATTTGTATTACTTGTGACCTTTAATTATTTCGACCCCGTTCTTCAACTAACCTCAAAGATGTATTCACTCTTCGTGACATGAACGGTGAGTGTAGCAGTGAACCCTACGTCTACATCCCTTTTGTACTACTTGTGACTTTTAATTATTTCCATCCCGTCCTTCAACTGACCTCAAAGATGTACTCAATTTCTTTACGTAAACAGTGAGTGTATTGGTGACCTCTGACCTCTACTTTACCTTTGATAAGCTGAACAGTTCATCACTGATACATTGGTAAAAGTACGTCAATTTCGAACAACATCATAGAAGTAAAAATCTTGTGGGAATGCTGCAGCACAAACAAAAATATTGAACTTTTTAAATAGTAATTTGCAGAATTATACAGAAATAAGCACATCAATTATTAATTATGTCGCAATTCGTGCGTTTTGCACTAATTAGACCTATAATAAAAATAAGGACAAACCCTTACATATGTATACAGTCCGGGCTAATTATAAAATAACCGGTGTAAGTATAAGGAACTGAAAAAGTATACATTTATTTTACTTTCTTCAATGTGTCTCTAGAAGAATTTTTCAATTCCAAAATGACATACTAGTTATCTTAAAGTGTATCTTATGTATCATTTAGATATCTAAATGATATACTTGTTATCTGAAAGTGTATCTTATGTAACATGTTAGATATCTAAATGATATACTTGTTATCTTAAAGTGTATCTTATGTAGCATGGTAGATATCTAAATGATATATTTGTTATCTTAAAGTGTATCTCATGTAACATGGTAGATATCTAAATGATATACTTGTTATCTTAAAGTGTATCTCATGTAACATGGTAGATATCAAAATGATATACTTGTTATCTTAAAATGTAGCTTATGTAACATGGTAGATTTGAAAATTATATACTTGTTATCTTAAAGTGTATCTTATGTAACATGGTAGATATCATTTCTTAGACTTAGTATGGAACAAGGTGTTAGATGTCAAGACGGTCTGGATATTCAACATGTAAACAACGTCACCAAGTGCTTTTATTTAACACACCTGACTCGTCAATCAGAATTACCAGAGAGAGAGGGAGAGAGTCAGTTAGAGACAGGGAGGGGGGAGAGAGAGGGGGCGGAAGAGAGAGGGCGAAAGGGAGACAGATGTAGAGAAAGAGACAGTGAGAGGGGTGAAAGAGAGAGGGGTGAGAGAGATAGAGAAGGGGCTAGAGTGAGAGAGCGACACATACAGAGAAAGAGACAGAGAGAGAGAGGGTGAGAGAAAGAGAGAGGGGTGAGAAAGAGGTAGAGAGGTGGCAAGAGCGTTAGAGAGCGACACAGACAGAGAGACAGACAGAGAGAGGGGGACAGAGAGAGGGGTGATGAGCGAGAGGGGCGAGAGACAGATACAGTGTGGGCAAGTGTGTGAGAGCGACACAGACAGACAGAGAGAGAGAGGGGGGTGAGAGAAAGAGATGGGGGAAAAGAGAGAGGGCTAGATGGAGAGAGATAGAGAGACAGGCAGACAGAGAGAGAAAAAGGGGGGGGGGAGAGAGAAGAGACAGACAGAGAGAAATAGAGATAGAGGGGGTGAGAGAGAGACAGAGAGAGAGGGCGAAAGAGAGAGAGAGACAGAAAGAGAGAGAGACAGACATAAAGACAGAGAGAGACAGCGTCAGAGAAGGGGCGAGAGAGAGACAGAGAGATATGACAGAGAGATAGCGAGACAGAGAGAGAGGGGCGAGAGAGAGATACAGAGAGAGAGGGCTAGAGGGAGAGAGAAACAGACAGAGATAGAAAGGGGCGAGAGAGACAGAGAGAGAGACAGTAGAGACAGAGAGAAACAGAGAGAGAGGGGGTGAGAGAGACAGAGAAAGATAGAGAGAGAGAGAGAGAGAGAAGTCGTTGATTCACCCATTAATTAGCTTAGCTTATTTAAATATGTTTTGTGTTTTGTTATATAAAGAAGCTGCTCGTTTCTGTCAACTATCGTCGTCTACGCAAGTTCGTTGTCCTTTGAGCTTTCATTTTTTACATTATTTAAATTAGCACATACGTTAGTCTAATTAGTTTACTCACAATATCAGTGTCTAGACACAGGGTTTGTATGGCAAGATACGTATCCCTAATTCCAGGTGTTAATATTTAAATTAGCACATACTTCAGTCTAATTAGTTTACTCACAATATAAGTGTGTAGACACAGGGTTTGTATGGCAAGATACGTATCCCTAATTCCAGGTGCTAATATTTAAATTAGCACATACGTCAGTCTAATTAGTTTACTCACAATATCAGTGTCTAGACATAGGGTTTGTATGGCAAGATGCGTATCCCTAATTCCAGGTGCTAATATTTAAAATTACATTATTTTATTATTTGACATATTTAATGGTGTTTTAAAGACAGGGAACTTATATCAATTGTAAGTTTGGTCACTTTTGTGATGACCCCCTCCCCCAGCTGCAGGTCGTAGTTCATTTATCGTAACTTTCCAAGCAGAAACAACGTATTCGACCCAATTATCCAGAGCAACCCATTTATGTCTTCTTGTGTAAAGTTCCCACATTATTAAATAAATATGTTCTTAAATTTAAATTATTAATAGTGTCACTAGATAATGTTTATTTAATACTTATAAAGCTCTGTAGGACACTTTAAAAATAATAATTTTAAACAGATTTTTAAACATAGCACGTAATTTTAATTTTGTTTGCAAAACAATGAAAATCCTATTTGTTGTGTATTGTTCGCTTACGAGCGTATTTTAGCGACATGTTTGTTGTTTAGTAGCGTCCTTTCTAGCTGACAATCTATTTTCTGTTGTAGACAACAAAGTCAAGTTTATTTGTACTATATAGATCAATATCGACTATAAGGAAATCATTTTTTAACATAATTTTTGCATACAATTTTGAAATATCTTTAATTTGGACTTTGGTTATTTCTGAGGTATTAGATCCCTAGCAAGTTATTGACATTGTATCCCTATTTATAGGGATCTAGATCAAGTGAAATAACACTTGAATAAAATAGACTGTTCTTTTTCCGAGATTTTTATTAGAAACCGAATATTGCACAATCAGAACGTCAAGCATACGCTTCAAAATACATATATGAATGTTATAGTTTGTTTTAGGTTTCAAATAAATACTATTTCAAAATTTAATTGTTACTTGGTTAATTATGTTCCCATTCATTTTTTGTTATGTTAATTAAAAAGCAACTTAGCAATAAAGATTATTTAAATTAAGAGACATAAAAATATAAATAATTTGTTTTAAATATGTTTGTTTTAAAAATAAACAATTCTTATCGTTGGTCGTCCTAATTAAGTGTAGTAAAGAAATATTCAAACTTAAAAAAAAAAAAAAAAACATAAACAACAGCACCAGTGTTTTGTGGTGCGTCACTAGTGTGAAAAACTATTTACATTTCAATCATATAAAAAATAGAATGCTGCAATATTATTTTATCTTATTGTGTAACTATTAGATTAAAAATCATGTTAAGCCTGGTCCCTTTTTGGACTCAGGACGTGTTAGCGCATTTTCGTATTATGTATCAGTACTTTTGTTAGATATCAGCATTATGTAGTTATCAGTAATTGTGTTTAGATTTTAGACATATTTTTTATGAATTTTTCTTGTGTAATGAATATACTTGAATTTTTTTTTTTAATTTAAAAGTCATTTCTTTACATTTAATTTTTTTTTATTTTATCTTTAATCAAATGGTTTGTGGTCACTGAAATAGAACTCATAAATGAAACATTCTAAATTGTAATCAGCTAATCGCCCAAATACTCCGTCAATTGTTGTTTGATAGATCGTGGTTGCCAATCTTGTTGAAAGTAGTTGAATGTTGAAGTTTGTTTCGAAACAGTTTTCAATTTCTGCCCCTGGGTCTCTAAGATCTTGATTGAAGTCACCAAAAATGATGACGTAAAACTCTCTAAATTTTACACATATTCTAATGACGTCAACAAAAAAAACAGAAATTAACAACTCTTCAATGCTTGAACAACGATGTATTCGACTTCCGCAATGGCGGCCGTTTCCTGCGCCAGTGTTATCTCTCGATTCGCAATGTTTTTTGGTACCTTTAACGTTCTTTTTTAACGGATCCAGTAACTGAGTGTTGATGCACAAATGGCAGGTCAGAGCATACTAAAAACATATATACATCATGGGTCTAGGACTTATGGTTGCTGAGATCTAGGGTGATGACAGACGGACAGACGGACAAAACGGGTGCAATAGCGCATTCGACCTCTCGAAAATGCGCTAAAAATAAACAACAAAGGACACAAACTCGCATGTATAATTAAAACAACAGAAACTAAAGAAGCAGATGTGAACGATTAATTTAAATTTATATAATCTATTTTCTGTTTCTGATTAACATTAATTCATGCACTTCCTCTTGGCCAGTTTTTAACTAACAAGCTAATTTCTTGTGTTACTGATTGATTTGATTGTAATTTATTTTTGTTCTTTTATATACTCTGATTTAATGTGTGTAATTCTTTGAATTAAGTATTAAGTTTAATTAATCTAAAAATTAATAAGTAAGTTGAAATCTGATTTATAAGTATCAAATATGATTTTTGTAATGTCTATTTGTATATATCTTACAATTGTTTAAGCAACGTAATTCACTCACAGGGAACCATTTAGGTTTAAGTTTGGTGAGTACTATAAATGGTATGACAATTGGGCTCTATAAACCCCGTAATGTTTATGTTTAGATGTGTGATACATTAGCACTGAGCCCTACATTTTGCTAATAAGACAATAACGCTGATCCTTAAACAATCATACAATGATTAGATTTAGTGAACTGACTTGTATATCGTCAATACCAATATATAATAGCATGTCAAAAAAAATATGTCCATTAATTTCCATACCATAATTTTTTGTGTTAATAATATGTACGTTTGTCTCTTTTAATGAAAACATATATGTTATATTGATAAACGATCTGACAGGCAAAACAAGCTTGAGGTCACTTGGCCGGGTAGCACACAGGTAGGCGGCCAAGTCTCTACATGCATTCGTCTATTCCTAACAAATACATAGTGAACCTCCTTGACCTCTGAATTCTTGTTTTATGTCTTTGTATAGGCCAAAAGCCTTGCTCAGATCGTTACCTCTCGTAAGGGAAAAAGAAAAACAAACACCTTTAGTAAGGGCTCAAACAGAAAAATCCTCTCATCAGATTAAGAACAAACAAACACGTTTCATTAGGGTGGAAGCAAACACAGACTAATAGTTAGGGTGGTAAATAACAAATACCTATTATAACGCTAGACCAAAAAAAATTATAGTAAGAGTAGGAGCGAAGAATACCTCTTGTAAGGTTAGAAGCTAACAGAGACCCTTTTTAAGGGTAGATCAAACAACCATCAATCTTAAGGGTAGATCAAACAAGGGCCTATCTTAAAGGTAGATCAAACAACGACCTATATTAAGGGTAGTTCAAAAAATGACATATCTTAAGGATACATCAAACAAAGACCTATCTTATTGGTAGATCAAACAACGACCTATCTTAAGGTTAGATCAAACAACGACCTATCTTAAGGGTAGATCAAACAATTACCTATCTTAAGGTTAGATCAAACAACGACATATCTTAAGGTTAGATCAAACAACGACCTATCTTAAGGGTAGATCAAACAACGACCTATCTTAAGGTTACGACAAACAATGACCTCTTATATCGGTAGAAGCACAAAGACATATTCTTGTTTTTTAACATATTTTAATGTCTGCATTTTGTTCTGTTCCCTACTGCCCTAAATATATAACTCATTCGATGAAAGAAAGCGTTGCTTAGTAGTATCTTTCAAGATACGCATGACCATTTTATATAACATTTTAAGTATCAGCTCTTGTAGACAACTAATAAACTTTTACCATGCAATACATATCAAATATAATGTAATAATTTTTAAAAGAAATTTCATAATCCTCTGAAATGAAATTTAACTAAATCTTTTTCTAGGCTAGTAGCTGGGGTTCTATGTTGACAAATCATGCATTTTTGTGCTACAAACACCAAACGTGGCACAGATGTTCATTTTTGTATGCTGACTAAAATGTGATACACAGCCACGGCAAAATTTTGATCAGTTTCTATTTATAGTAACATTAAAAATGGCAGCTTAAAGATATTCATGTAAGGGGGACAATCTGATAATTTTTAAGCTACAAACACCAAACTAGCACACATGTTCAGTTTATAATGCAAATCAAAATGTGAGACTGAAAATGAACAAGTTTGTTAAGTTTCTATTTTTATTTATATAAAAATGGCCACAAAAGTAAATTTTGAGTATGATGATAAATTGTATACATTTTTTAATATGGTTAAATTTGTGTTAGATGCTTGAACTGGATGTTGTACATGGCTTACATTATGATTAGCCATGGCTGAATAAAAAGTGACTGCACAATCTAAATGAAAGAGAAAAATAAATGTTTAAACAATTTCAAAAATCTCATAGACAGCAATCCAAAATTTATACTAAAGTTTAGATGAATGACGAATGATAATGAAATAGGTAGATTTAATGCATGCATAAATCTGACCTTATATTAAGTTAAATAAAGTTAACAAAGATGGAGCACCTAAAAGGCCTAACAGCCTGTACATCAACAAGCTACTATTACTACTACTACTATTACTACTACTACTACTACTACTACTACTACTACTACTACTACTACTATTATTATTATTATTATTACTACTACTACTACTACTACACTACTACTATTAAAGTTTAAGTATTATTTTTAATTTATTATTATGATTATCACTACCAGTTTGTTGGGTTTTTAAAACATGTGATTACTGATCCAATATAAATTATCCGCATCCTATATTATATTATCATTATCTAACAAAAATGAATGAACGCACTTTGCAGAAAATAAAAACTAGTACATACCCAAATCAATAAATCTTCGCCTTTTCGGTGTTTCCTAAGTTACTTTCACTTTCTGTTTGTGTTTGGCCATCTTGCGATTCAGTTTGTGCCGCACTGTACTCTCGCACTGAAGGCTTTATTTTAATTCTTAAAGCATGTGTATTCGGTAACCATTAAAATAATCAAATAAGAATTTGTTTTATTAATTTTGCTATAAAAAAGGAATTATTTTCTATGTTTACTGCTTTAGAAAACGTGTTGCAATATTTGAGTTGCAAATAAGTAAATTCCTACGAGTCTGCAAATAATCCCTACGCTTTATGATAGCATACGTTAAAAAAAACAAAGATTTGTTTTGGCTCTGTTTCTAAATTTAAAATATTATTATCTGTGAACACATTTTAACTCATGTCATGTTTGTAGCATGATGATGCACGATCTATATTTATAAATGCAACATAGAACCCTAGCTATAGTAGAAACCAAACAATTCGTGAACATTTGATCATATATAAGAATGTTATACAATGTTTGTCCACTATACGTAATTTCTTTGAGAAACATAAACCAGCTAATTATACTTGTTGAAAATGGAAATACGTTTCTTCGTGGGTGGGAGAGACCCAACCATTCATGAAATTGTATCCCTAGTTAAAGGGATCGAGATCAAGTGACTTAGCACTTGAATATTATAGACTTGTCGGGAAGCTTTTGTTTGTGCTTAACGTCGTTTCTAAAATAGTCAGGTAAGCATATATGTTAAATTATTTACCATAATATTATAGTTCTTTTACATTCTATATAAAAACAATTTTAAAATATAATTTGTCATTTAAAATTGAATGTTTCTATATATTCCGTACGTTACATCAATATAAACACTTAAAAGTAACACTAAGTAACAAAACAGTTTAATAATAAGAGTCAATCTTAAATTTTAAATGTATTATTATTTGTTGAGAAAAACAAATGTCTAATTATTTAATTGCCCTAAGTAAGTATGATAAAATACAAACTTTAATGTTCCTTGTCAATAAAAAATGTGCGGTGCATTATGGTGCATCAATAACGCGAAAAAACAATTCACATCGGCCTTTTTAATAACATAGGATAATAAGACATTTAACTTAAGTTTCTAAATATAAAATAACAAAGTAAAGAAGATCAAACCACAAACTTGACATAGATCTACCTAGTTTTAACTAAAGAAACTAAGATAGTGGATGATAACGATTGATAACTATAAATAAATGATCAACAGCAAAATTGTACAGGTAAAAATAAATAATAACTAAAAAGTATCTTCTACTATATTGTTTAAAATATGAATATTTATTTCTAGATGACGTCATTATTTTCGAGTTTTCAGCTATTCTCAATAACTTTAATTGCAGGCAATAATTATGTAATTTAAGATTATATAATTATTTAAAGCCTAAGACACTTTATAGAACCATCGTCATCCGTTTAAAAACTGTTAATTTATAATAAAGAAATAAAAGGCATAATAATAATCACAACCTTCCTTTTGAATATTTACGGTAATATTTATAGCAAATAGCAATGGTCACTACTTATTTTTAAGGTTGCTTTATTTACTAAGTGCTTTTTTCTATGTCAGTATTATTATTATAGATTTACGCCTCGCATGAACTACTGTCATTATACCTCAAAATATTTCATTGCTTCTATGTTTGAATCAGTCAAGAGACACATGAGTAAAGGACACATTAAAGATTAGGTATTGTATGTTTGAATAAATCAAGAGACACGTAAGTAAAGGACACATTAAATATTAGGTATTGTATGTTTAAATAAATCAAGAGACACATGAGTAAAGGACACATTAAAGATTAGGTATTGTATGTTTGAATAAATCAAGAGACACACGAGTAAAGGACCCATGAGTAAAGGACACATTAAAGATTAGGTATTGTATGTTGAACAAATCAATAGACGCATAAGTAAAAGACACATTAAAGATTAGGTATTGTATGTTTGAATAAATCAAGAGACACGTAAGTAAAGGACACATTAAAGATTAGGTATTGTATGTTTGAATAAATCAAGAGACACATGAGTAAAGGACACATTAAAGATTAGGTATTGTTAGTTTGAATAAATCAAGAGACACATGAGTAAGGACACATTAAAGATTAGGTATTGTATGTTTGAATAAATCAAGAGACACATGAGTAAGGACACATTAAAGATTAGGTATTGTATGTTTGAATAAATCAAGAGACACATGAGTATATGACACATTAAAGATTAGGTATTTTATTTTGGAATAAATCAAGAGACACATGAGTAAAGGACACATTAAAGATTAGGTATTGTATGTTTGAATAAATCAAGACACACATGAGTAAAGGACACATTAAAGATTAGGTATTGTATGTATGAATAAATCAAAAGACACATGAGTAAAAGACACATTAAAGATTAGGTTTTGTATGTTTGAATAAATCAAGAGACACATAAGTAAAGGACACATTAAAGATTAGGTATTGTATGTTTGATTAAATCAAGACACACATAAGTAAAGGACACATTAAAGATTAGGTATTGTATGTTTGAATAAATCAAGAGACCCATGAGCAAAGGACACATTAAAGATTAGGTATTGTATGTTTGAATAAATCAAGAGACCCATGAGTAAAGGACACATTAAAGATTAGGTATTGTATGTTTGAATAAATCAAGAGACTCATAAGTAAAGGACACATTAAAGATTAGGTATTGTATGTTTGAATAAATCAAGAGACACATGAGTAAAGGACACATTATAGATTAGGTATTGTATGTTTGAATAAATCAAGAGACACATTAGTAAGGACACATTAAAGATTAGGTATTGTATGTTTGAATAAATCAAGAGACCCATGAGTAAAGGACACATTAAAGATTAGGTATTGTATGTTTGAAAAAATCAAGAGACACATGAGTAAAGGACACATTAAAGATTAGGTATTGTATGTTTGAATAAATCAAGAGACACATGAGTAAGGACACATTAAAGATTAGGTATTGTATGTTTGAATAAATCAAGAGACACATGAGTAAAGGACACATTAAAGATTAGGTATTGTATGTTTGAATAAATCAAGAGACACGTGAGTAAAGGACACATTAAAGATTAGGTATTGTATGTTGACCATTGCATTGTTGTATCTGCCGCTATAACTATTGATCTTTTTTCGGAACACATTTGTACTACTTGTGACCTTTAATTATTTCGGCCCCGTTTTTCAACTAACCTCAAAGATGTACTCACTCTTCGTGATATGAACGGTGAGTGTAGCAGTGAACCCTACCTCTACATCCCTTTTGTAATACTTGTGACCTTTAATTATTTCGACCCCGTTCTTCAGCTAACCTCAAAGATGCACTCACTCTTCGTGACATGAACGGTGAGTGTAGCAGTGAACCCTACCTCTACATTCCTTTTTGTACTACTTGTGACTTTTAATTATTTCCATCCCGTCCTTCAACTGACCTCAAAGATGTACTCAATTTCTTTACTTAAACAGTGAGTGTATTGGTGACCTCTGACCTCTACTTTACCTTTGGTAAGCTGAACAGTTCATCACTGATGCATTGGTAAAAGTACAACAATTTAGAATAACATCATAAAAGTAAACATATTGTGGGAATGCTGCAGCATAAACAAAAATATTGAACTTTTTAAATGGTCATTTGTAGAATTATACAGAAATAAGCACATCAATTATTAATTATGTGGCAATTCGTGCGTTTTGCACTAATTAGACCTATAATAAAAATAAGGATAAACCCTTACATATGTATACAGTCCGGGCTAATTATAAAATAACCCGTGTAAGTATAAGGAACTGAAAAAGTATACAATTATTTTACTTTCTTCAATGTGTCTCAAGAAGAATTTTTCAATTCCAAAATGACATACTAGTTATCTTAAAGTGTATCTTATGTATCATTTAGATATCTAAATGATATACTTGTTACCTTAAAGTGTATCTTATGTAACATGGTAGATATCTAAATGATATACTTGTTATCTTAAAGTGTATCTTATGTAACATGGTAGATATCTAAATAATATACTTGTTATCTTAAAGTGTATCTTATGTAACATGGTAGATATCTAAATGATATACTTGTTATCTTAAAGTGTATCTTATGTAACATGGTAGATATCTAAATAATATACTAGTTATCTTAAAGTGTTTCTTATGTAACATGGTAGACATCAAAATGATATACTTGTTACCTTAAAGTGTATCTTATGTAACATGGTAGATATCTAAATGATATACTTGTTATCTTAAAGTGTAACTTATGTAACATGGTAGATATCAAAATGATATACTTGTTATCTTAAAGTGTATCTTATGTAACATGGAGATATCAAAATGATATACTTTTATTTTTAAGTGTATCTTATGTAACATGGTAGATATCAAAATGATATACTTGTTATCTTAAAGTGTATCTTATGTAACATGGTAGATATCTAAATGATATACTTGTTATCTTAAAATGTATCTTATGTAACATGGTAGATATCTATTCTGAGACTTAGTACAGAACAAGGTGTTAGATGTCAAGACGGTCTGGATATTCAGACATGTAAACAACGTCACCAAGTGCTTTTATTTAACTCACCTGACTCGTCAATCAGAATCTCCAGAGAGAGAGAGAAGGGGCGAGAGTGAGAGAGCGACTCAGACAGAGAGACAGAGAGAGAGGGGAGACAGAGAGAGGGGGGATAAGAGAGAGGGGCGAGAGACATACTGTGTGGGCAAGTGTGTGAGAGCGACATAGACAGAGAGAGAGAGAGAGAGGGGGGGATGAGAGAGAGAGAGAGGGGCGATAGAGATACAGAGTGGGAAAGTGTGTGAGAGCGACACAGACAGAGAGAGAGGGGCAGAGAGAGAGGAGACAGAGAGAGGGGGGATGAGAGAGAGGGGCGAGATAGATACAGAGTGGGCAAGTGTGAGATTGACACAGACAGAGAGAGAGACAGAGAGAGAGAGGAGACAGAGAGAGGGGGATAAGAGAGAGGGACGAGAGAGATACAGAGTGGGCAAGTGTGAGATTGACACAGACAGAGAGAGAGACAGAGAAAGAGGAGACAGAGAGAGGGGGATAAGAGAGAGGGACGAGAGAGATACAGAGTGGGCAAGTGTGTGAGAGCGACACAGACTGAGAGAGGGGGATGAGAGCGTGTGGCGAGAGAGATACAGAGTGGGCGAATGTGAGAGCGACACAGACAGAGAGAGAGAGAGACAGAGACAGAGAAGACAGAGAGAGGGGGGATGAGAGAGAGTGGCGAGAGAGATACAGAGTGGGCAAAAGTGTGTGAGAGTGACACAGACATAGAGAGAGAGACAGAGAGAGGGGAGACAGAGAGACGGGGGATGAGAGAGAGTGGCGAGAGAGATACAGAGTGGGCAAAAGTGTGAGAGTGACACAGACAGAGAGAGAGAGGGTGAGAGAGATACAGATATAGAGAGAAAGAAAGAGAGACAGACATAGTCAGAGAAGGGGCGAGAGAGAGACATAGAGAGAGACAGACAGAGAGATAGCGAGACAGAGAGAGGGGCGAGAGGCAGAGAGAAAGACAGAGAGTAAGGGCGAGAGGGAGAGAGAGACAGAGAGAAAGAGAGACAGAGAGAGAGACAGGGAGAGGGGCGAGAGGGAGAAAAAAAACAGAGAAAGAGACAGAGAGAGACAGAGAGAGAGGGGGGATGAGAGAGAGGGGCGAGAGAGAAACAGAGTGGGCAAATGCGAGAGCGACACAGACAGAGAGAGAGAGAGTCAGAGAGAGGGGAGACAAAGAGAGGGGGGATGAAAGAGAGGGGCGAGAGAGATACAGAGTGGGCAAGTGTGTGAGAGCGACACAGACAGAGAGAGAGACAGAAAGAGAGAAGGTGAGAGAAAGATATTGGGGTGAAAGAGAGAGGGCTAGATGGAGAGAAAGAGAGAGAGAGAGAGATACAGATATAGAGAGAAAGAAAGAGAGACAGACATAGTCAGAGAAGGGGCGAGAGAGAGACATAGAGAGAGACAGACAGAGAGATAGCGAGACAGAGAGAGAAGGGCGAGAGGGAGAGAAAGACAGAAAGAGAGACAGAGAGAGAGAAAGGGGCGAGAGGGAGAGAAAGACAGAGAGAGAGACAGAGAGAGAGAAAGGGGCGAGAGGGAGAGAAAGACAGAGAGAGAGACAGAGAGAGGGGGCTAGAGAGACAGAGAAAGCGAAAGAAAAGGGACATAGAGTGACTGAAAGAGCTAAAGAGAGACAGAGAGAGACAGACAGAGAGACAGAGGATGAGAAAAAGTGACATATTGAGACAGAAAGAGACAAGAGAGGCAGAAAGAGAGACAGATAGAGAGAGGGTAAGAAAGAGATAGAGACAGACAGACAGAAATAGACAGAGAGAGAGAGGGCGAAAGGCAGAGAGACAGAGAGATGGGGCGAGAGGGGGCGAGAGGCAGAGAGACAGACAGAGAGAGACAGAGAGAGGGGTGAGAGGCAGAGAGACAGACAGAGAGATGGGGCGAGAGAGGGCGAAAGGCAGAGAGACAGACAGAGAGAGACAGAGACAGGGGCGAAAGGCAGAGAGAAAGACAGAGAGTAAGGGCGAGAGGGAGAGAGAGATAGAGAGAAAGAGAGACAGAGAGAGAGACAGGGAGAGGGGCGAGAGGGAGAAAAAAAACAGAGAAAGAGACAGAGAGAGACAGAGAGAGAGGGAGACAGAGAGAGAGAGAGAGAGACGATTTATCCAGTCTCCATTACTTTGCTTTAAATATATTCAAACATTTTTCTAATTGTTTATATTTTAATTAATAGAGAAACTGCTCGTTTCTGTCAACAATCGTCATCTATACAAGTACTTTTTTATGGGAGCTTTTATTTTTTACATGTTTTCAATTAGCACATACGTCATTCTAATAAGTTTAACTAACCTCATCAGCACCAAGTCACAGTGATGTGTAATTCGTGGTTTGCTAGCTGCACGGTGACAAGATGCAACTTCACATCATTAACAATAAGTTGACTGAATTGGCGAGAAAAATATATTTATTACACACTCTTAAATATGCTTATTCTCAAATGTAACTTATTGTTAGTGTACCTCGCCACGTCCAATATTTCTTTAGTACTTATTGTTAGTGTACCTCGCTACGTCCAATATTTCTTTAGTACTTATTACTAGTGTACCTCGCCACGTCCAATATTTCTTTAGTACTTATTAATTATTGCTAGTTTACCTCGCTGTAACAGGATGGTCCGTTCTCACACCAATGTAACATGGATGATCGGTTCTGACCCAAATTATGTAACAGTGTGCTCCGTTTCTCACTTTGCGAACGTTAATTGACTTCAATCTCTTCCACACCACAATAACATTGAAGTCCTTGTTCTTTGTAAACAAAGAAATCTTTAATGCCGCAACTTAACGTATGTACACTTTCTACAAAAAGAACTTATCAGTCCCAACACAGCACAGCCATATATCTGGCTCTTCAACCTCTCTCTGTGTTCTCGTGAACATCCACCCGTGACCTTTTCTTGGCCTCCTTTTTTGACCATGACACACCGCACATTTTCACGTGACACTCGCCACGTCCAATATTTCTTTAGTACTTATTAATTTCTGTACGAATCTTTTCATTTGTGTCAGTCAATTATTTCTGTACATAATACTCCATTTAATTTGTTTGTTTTTTTTAAATTAAACCAAACGACCATTAGTTGTGCTTTTCTTGTTTGCTTATGAAATCATTTAAATAATTGTGCGCTGTTTTTTTTAATTTCAAGCTGGCGTATTGCAGTTTTCTACAAAATCTCAAGTATTTATTCTTGTAGATAACAAAGACAAGTTTATTATAGCATCTGTGTCAACTATAAATTAATATTTATAAGAATTATTCTAAAAACCATTGAAATAAGTTCTTTGGAATTGGACTTAGATTTTATCTGAGGTAGGAGAATCCTATCATTTTTTTGACATTGTATCCCTATTTATAGGGATCGAGATCAAGTGACTTAGCACTTGAATAAAAGAGATGTGCTCTCTATTCGAAGTAGCAAGTTGTATATTTCTCGATGGTGAAACAGTAACCTAAGCATTTATGATAAAATATAAATAAACATTTTATGGTTTGTTTTAAATTCAAATTAAATACTATTTAAAAAGCTTTTTTATTATTGGATTTTTATATACATTTAAATAAAAAATCATAGAAAGAGCTAACAAACAAAAGGCATTTACATTGAGAGTTCTTAAAATTTATAGTGTAGATAAAACAATATAATAAAAGGAAGGATTTTTTTAAGGAAGAAAATATTCTAATCATTAATCGTCATAATAATTAGTTTTAAAAAAAAGAAAAATTCAAGATACTATTAATTTCAAAAGCACTGGTGCTTGGTGGTGCATCGCTAACAAGAATAAACATTTTCATTACCAACATTTAATAACAAAGAAAGTCAATTGAAAAAAATCCACACAACATACAACTTTGCTAACATAATATAAACTATGAACTCACTCAAAAAATCTACTTAATTGAACACATTTACAACAGTACGCACCAAAGTGATGGGTTTATTTATAGAGTTGTAAAAGGGGGTGTATAAAACAATAAGGATAAAATATATAACATAAAATTATTGTAAATCTATACTTAATGCTATCTCCGGGCTCCCTTTAAAAGCCAATAATTTTCACATTGGACGTAAGCAAAGTCATAACTTGGGCTGGGCTGAGGGGCGTATTTATTAGGTGAAAAAAATGACGTCAGTTATGATCTTCTAGAGTAGAGGTGACTGCTATCAGTCAACAAGTCATGATCTTCTAGAGTCGAGGTGACTGCTATCAGTCAACACATGATCTTCTAGAGTAGATGTGACTGCTATCAGTCAACAAGTCATCATCTTCTCGAGTCGAGGTGACTGCTATCAGTCAACAAGTCAACAGGTGAATATTATTATTTCCACAACAAGTAACGACTTTTATTTCTATTGCTGAAGGATGTCAATGACGTATCTATTGTGTATTTTACCTGTTGCCGTTAGATTATGGTGTAGTACTCGCATCTCTCGACCGTTTTAAACGATTAATGTTTCTAATAAATACATTTCAAATAGAATAGACCAATTATATATTATACAAGAAAGTTATAAAACAAATGTCACGTACAACGGTTTATGTGATGTTAATTAATTATATATTTCTTTATGAGATGTACATTAGGAGCCCTTTGGTCGAGTGGCATGCAAGCTCAGCTTTTGTAAAGTGAGTCATATGTACAAAAAGAGAAGTCAGTTAATACACGAGTGTAGAGAGCAATAAGGCTTTTGTAATACAATAGAGTAGAAAGAAATAATAATGTGTGATATAAGAGTCTAGGAGGTAATAATCCTCTGTAATACAACAACGTAGAAATGAATAATCATCTGTAATACAACAACGTAGAAAGGAATAATCCTCTGTAATACAA
>MUZC01000496.1:208890-233528 GCA_002072015.1 Radix auricularia
TATTTGGCTAATACCAGTTACGCTGACCGCAGCGTCGCGTCTCTTCCGGTTGCTGTGCAGAAGCGTTGCTTCCCTTGAATTTTGTTGTTTTCTTACTTATTTATTACCTCCCCTTGCGGTAAAATGTAAATAATATGTCTTTTGTCATAATTGCATTTGTATTTTTGCGCACAGCGCGCTTTCGGTAAATAAATTTTAAAAAAAAAGAGGAGGGGCATGAGAGGAGAGATTTTAGAGGAGGGCCTAATTTAATATTAAATTAGAAATTAATGTACATTAATAAAAATGGGGTGAAGGAAAGGAGGGGGCTCTCCTGTTCAAGTATAAATGAGTATAATCTAAGAACTATTTCCTGTGCTCATTTAGAAAGAAAGGAGTGCTGCTAATTAACTGGCGGGCTTTTTTTACAACATTTGCTTCATTTGCTCTGGGTGCACTCAGTAAGTAGCCTAAGTAGCCATTTTTGTTAGAATTTTCGGAAAATTGAAGATTTTAGGGTTTGGGTTAGGTATAGCCTTAGAATTCTCGGAATATTGAGGTCCCAGCCATCATTCAGAACCTCATCTCGAGAGTCCCAGCAATCATTCAGAACCTCATCTCGACGATCCAAGACAGTTCTTAGGTTAGGTTTAGTTATCAATTTCAGAAAATTGAAGAATTTAATTTTAGGGTTTGGGTTAGGTATAGCTATAGCATTTTAATAGTGGCAACAGTGATCTAATGCGTGAATTTCTAAGAAGATTTAAAAAGTGTATCCCCCTTTGTTGTGATTCCGATGCCTGATCGGTGAGTACCCATTGTTTTCTTCATTTTTACAACTATTTTGCTTTTATGTAAAACGCTAAAAAATACTCCTTAAAATATTAGAATGTCCCCCAATCCTTCGGCCATCTTGTTGATATGGCACGGCACCGCCGGAAAAGTAATGCGAGCCCCGTGAATTTTTTTTTTTTTTAATTTGCCGGTAGCTAAAAAACTGCGCAATTTTAGAATCCCTGATTCCCCTACCCCTCTGATTTCACGGGGCTCGCACTACTTTTCCGAAAGTCACGGCGGTCACGTGCCTTAGCACGATATTGGCGGTGCGGACTACTTAATCAATTTTTATCAATTATTTTTATAAAAAAAACACATTTAAAAATGAATTTTTAAAAATCTCTAAAATCTTTGAAAAAAGTAATTTTTCTTACTAAAATGTCTCAGTGTTTGTTTTTTGACTTTTGACAATAAAATAAAATTTAGAAAGAAAAAAATAAGTGTTTAATGTTTGTATTTTATAATCATTAAAACAGTAAACTATTTTCATATTTTATTATTAATATAATTGTGTAACAGTTTGAGGGAGCACCAATGCTCTTACTGTTGTCAGATAAAATTTTATTTTATATTATGATCCCTACAATAAGGGATACAAAGGTACTCAATAAATATTCATATATTACCTTTTAATTGGCATTTTAATGGTATTTTATAAATGCTAGTCAGAATTTATTTCGAGCAAATACCAGGTTATAACTATGTTGTTGATATTAGAGATTAGAAACCACCAGCCTGCCAACATAGAAGATAAAACAATAAACTATCAAATACCAGGTTATAACTATGTTGTTGATATTAGAGATTAGAAACCACCAGCCTGCCAACATGGAAGATAAAACAACAAACTATCAAATACCAGGTTATAACTATGTTGTTGATATTAGAGATTAGAAACCACCAGCCTGTCAACATAGAAGATAAAACAACACACTATCAAATACCAGGTTATAACTATGTTGTTGATATTAGAGATTAGAAACCACCAGCCTGTCAACATGGAAGATAAAACAACACACTATCAAATAATGATGTAAAATATGTATAGGTAATAAATTATATACATCACGTGATATAGTTCTTCTTGACAGAGCTGATAATCTTTTTTAGGTTTTCAAAACTCATCACCTTTATAATCAGTTGTAAAATCAAATATTATTTTGGCAAGGATAGACTGTCCACAGGTTTTTCGAAAAAATCAGGGGACATTTTTGTGCAATTCCGGGACAAATAAAAATGAAAGTTACCAAACGAAGTTAATTGATGATAATATAAACATTGATCAATAAGAATGCGTGTGTTAGCGATTTTATGAGTTAGCGGAACAAAGAATTCCGTAGCAGGTTATTTTTGGACGTTGTAGTGGGCGATACCATTACAAATTAGGTAGGATAAGATTTCCAACGACACCAAAATTGTCGAGCTAGCGTTTCATTTACGTTAGATATCTAAAAGAGAATTTCCCATGATTTTCGAAAATCTTTACAATTTTATACTTACCATTCTGTTTTAAAATACATTTTAAACTTATTAAAAACAATTTTTAAAGCATTTTGTAAAAACCCAATTATTCTAAAAAGGTTATTGTAGTTAAATTTACTATAATCTCATTTTTTATAAAAATTAGAAAAACGTCGATTTTTTCCCCCGTGGACCACCATAAACTCTTAGAAATTGAAAAATTTATACTTTTTCTTGCATCCAAAATTTGGATCGACGTGCTTGACAAAAGTTTTAAAACAATATGAATGACATTCAAATTTCAACGATCACTTTTGACTTTATTCATAAAAAATACTTAATTTTCATACAAAAACTTTTTAATTTCTAAATTCTGAATGACACAAACATTTACAGTACTTTCAAAGACATTCAAAAAACACATCACTTGCAAATATGACAATTAAATACATTAGAGAGTTTTGAAAGAGAGGAAGCCATTTGAACGCATCTGCCCTAACTGATGAAATGGAATAAATTCTATGCTATGATTTCCTTGATATCACTACTATAATGGTAGAAATAAAGATGTATTTCCTTGATATCACTACTATAATGGTAGAAATAAAGATGTATTTCTTTAAATTTTGTAAGTAAACAAAAGCCTTCAATAATTCACTTAAGACATATCTCTTCAAACTTTAATTTTAAAATTAAACAACAATTCTACTCACGATAACCGTAGCTTATATGTACCGTATTGTAATTTTTGTGATCGTTATGAATATGAATGATAATTTAATGCATTAATACTTGTATATAGGCTATTATTTTGTATGTAAATAACTATGAGCCAAGTCTTTACGTTATGAATATGAATGTTAATTTAATCCATTAATACTTGTATATAGGCTATTATTTTGTATGTAAATAACTATGAGCCAAGTCTTTACGTGGGTAAAACTCTCAGTCAATTACTGATTTATTATTTTTATTATTGTAGTCTCCTATCCAATTCATGAACATCATATAAGAGTTGATTAGTTTACAATGAAACGTGAAAATGTACAGCGCGTATATTTAACAACAAAAAGTGTACGTGCACCATGTGTGACCGTCTCATTGTGAATGGATGATTTGTTTACAAGAAAATGTACGTGCACCACGTGTGACCGTCTCATTGTGAATGGATGATTTGTTTACAAGAAATTTAGTGTACTAATAAGTACCAACACATAACAAATGATACGTACAGGAAAAACATTCCGGCGTTGTAAAAATTCGATGCTCAGTTTTTTGGTAAATGTTACAAACTTACCATTGTGTTTATACACAGTCACCGCTCAGTTACTTGGTCCATGTTACAAACTTACCATTGTGTTTATACACAGTCACCACTCAGTTAATTGCTTCATGTTTGTGGTTTCTGAATGTGAGAGTGTTATTATTGTATCTAGGTAAAAGGTTGTCTGATTGTTAGTGTTGTTTGTCTGGTATTAGAATTACTTATATTTAAATATATCTCCTAACAATATTATATTTTTTAATTTGAATCAAATGAAATACCTAAGTTATAGGCAATTTTAACAATGCCATAATAGGGCTCACAATGTGAAAGAAAACATCAGTGAAAAAAGTGATCATGAAAACATTTCAAAAAATCAAAAATTTGGGATAAAAATAGATCTATATTGTTATTATTTTTTTGTTAATCATCAAACAAATTCTATACAGATATATCATTTCTATATTTTTAAAATTAATTTGAAATTTTCATCCGAGTTCTGAAAATGTATTACGCTATTTATTTTTATTTTTTTTATTGGTAACTATGTTTTAAAAATAACTCAGTGTAATGACGTCATAATCTTTATTTTTAGCTCTAAACAAAATTATCGATTAATTAATCGGTAATATTTCAAAAGTTAACGATTAAATTTAATTTAATCGATAACAGCCCTAGTTGTTTGTCTGCTAGTAGAATTGTTAGACTGTAAGTGCTGTCTATTGTTAGTGCTGTTTGTCTGCTAGTACAGTTGTTTGTCTGTAAGTGTTGTCTCTCTGTACAATCGTTTGATTTCCATTGCTGTTTAGCACGTAAGTTCTATAATACATTAGCACATTACGTTTGAGGTATTTAAATGAATGTGAAAACATTTCCCAAATTTGATCATATATAGATCTACATAGAAGGGGAAATTTAGATATGAAAAGACTTTTTTAATGATCATATCTAATGTATAATCCAATATTATTATCAATGAACGCCGCACTAAAAAGCACCGCTATCGACCAACACCGACCTACTTATTATTATGTCGTAAGTCAGACATCTTAAGTGGCAAAATTAAAAGGTAGTGAGTATCGCCTCGTTAGGACGACCCAATTTGTGGCTGCATACACGCTCGTCCACTTCCGTTATTGTTATTCTTAGTAACATTGATTATAAAATGATGTTTATAAAATTGAAGAGTTACAAGTATTCACTGCGCCTTTCATTAAACCTCCGATTCTATATGTGCATTCAAACAATCTCTGAAATATATCACTAAACCTAACCCAAAAACCCTAAAAACTATCACTAAACCAAACCCAAACCCTATATACTATCACTAAACCTAACCCAAACCCTAAAAGCTATCACTAAACCTAACCCAAACCCTAAAAACTATTACTAAACCTAACCCAAACCCTAAAAACTATCACTTAACGTAACCGTAAAGTCTATTCCTAAACCTAACATCAAAACAAACCATTTAAAAAGATATTATTCAATATCAATTCATGTAATACTGTTTTAAAAAAAAAAATAGGCATCAATAAGGAATCGCACCTCGGACCTGCGATGTAGCGTACTATCTTACGTTCAATATGACCACACATCCACACATTCACCGATAAAATTTTTAACCTTATAAAAAATGATACTAAGAATAGCATTAACAGGAAAAGAACGAGCGTGTATGCAGCCGCATATTGGGTCGTCCTGACGAGGCTATACTCACTACCAAATTAAAAAGAACATTATAATAATATTTTCTTCGATTAAAAATTAAATTTAAAAATGCACGTCCATTCTACATAGTGCTATTTATTTGTATTGTTTACTCTTAGTACTATTTATGTAAAAATTATAAATAAAAATATTTAATTAGAAGTCAAAATACATTTTCTAACTCGACGTTACATGAAAGTAAGAAAACTATAAATAAATGTAATACTTTTACTGTTATTTATTTTGATGGCTAAGTAACAAATGCATGGTATGTTACATGCTATAGTATGTAATTTGTATATTCAAGTTGCATGCCACTTGACTTCAATATCTTATATTTAGAGATAACATTCTAATAAATTAAAAGGATTTTCGAACCACCGAGTTAATTCAAGTAACATTTTGTCAAAGGTTCATTTTCTTTGATTGTGAAATGTAAGTATATAGCAGGAAATATTCGTAATTCTTTTTATAATTGATTTAAAAAAAAAAATATTATATAATTTTTTTAGAGGTGGGAGGACCAATGTGCCCTTTTAATGTTCATTTTTCCATGAAATAATTACAGAAAAGAAACAAAATTTGAATCATTTTACAATTTGGCTGCGTGGTAATTATAAACTGCTTCGCGTCTTTGCTCATTTACCTGTTTGTCCGCACAGCATGTAGGGAGCATTTCCCCAGACCCATGGCAACAGAAGATAAGTGGGGCACGGTAAAAGGCAGCAGACTAGAAAATTTGATTACAACTATATTAAAATGCTGAGAGTTTTTGTAGTCCCACCCTCAATCTTTAACAGAGCTGTGATCTCATGTTGATTTCTGTGACCACGCTTGTAACCACTTAGCACTGCTTTGTTGTACAGTCTTCAAGATTTCTTTGCGGGGTTTGGCTGCGCCTGGGGTTTCTCGGCAATTGTGAAACTTTGATATTTTATTTTAATTAATCTAATGTTACAACCTCCTGATCTCTTAACACAAGTTTTCAGTTACCTGGATCCGTATGAGATTCACCTTTCAAATTCCGCAGCATAGAACCATAGATATAACTTAACGTCATAGAGGGGATAAAAATATAGTTACCAACGAAAGAATATTTTAAATTTAGAAAAGTCGAATTTTGTGGATACTAGCACATATTCCTAAAAATTTGTATTTGACAAGGTTTAAGTACTTCTTTTTACAAAACCCTAGAATATTGATTAATGTTTTAATTGTTTACCTATTGTTTAGGTACGAATGCAAGTGGCACGCCCCTTTATTAAAAAAATATCATCAGTGTTAATTCTAGCCATGTGTGACACTAATCGAATAGGTGCATTTGAATGAACTTATTATATTTTACAGCTTTCCTACTTTTAATTGAAAATATTTTTAAATAGCAATTTTTACTTTAAATTAAATATTTTTAAAGCGAGGTACCACTAATAGTATTCAACAAATTTTTGTAAGACAATTTTTTGTTTAGTTTTAGAGTTGACAAAATACAAATTAATTAAAGGTCAGTATTATAAAGTGCTTAGCCGGTCTGTCAGTTATCACTATGCGGAATAACTCTCAATTAAAGAATTGAAAAAGTAGAGTCTTTTTTTTGTCAAGATTAACAGATTTTTAAAGAGCATTTTCGAGAAGTCGAATGCGCTATTGCATCCGTTTTGTCCGTCCGTCCGTCCGTCCGTCAACACCCTTGATCTAAGCATCCGTAAGTCCTAGACCCATGAGGTATATATGTTTTTTGTATGTCCTGACCTGCCATTTGTGCATCAACACTCAGTTACTCGATCCATTAAAAAAACCCGTTAAAACTACCAAAAAATATTTCGATTCGAGAGGTAACACTAATGCAGGGAACGGCCGCCATTGCCGGTAGTTGGATACGTAGGTTCTCCAGCATTGAAGAGTGGTGCGAAATCGTGCAAAGAATTAGTTTTTTTTTTTTAGTTGACGTCATTAGAATATGTGTAAAAGTTTAGAGAGTTTTACATCATCATTTGTGGTGACTTGTAGTTGGATTAAAGAGAAAATAAAAAATTTTTAAATGTAAAGAAATGACTTTTAAATAAAAAAATGTCAGGTATATTCATTACACAAGAAAATTCATAAAAATATGTCTAAAATCTAAACACAATTACTGATAACTACATAATGTTGATATCTAACATAAGTACTGATACATAATACGAAAATGCGCTAACACGTCCTGAGTTCCAATAGGGTCCAGGCTTAACATGATTTTTTTATTCTCAGCCATGACGTAGGCGATGACACCACTGATGACGTAGCCAACCAACCCTAAAGCTCTCATTTTTGCCGACTAGACGTGACGTACTAGGAAATTGGTTGCCTTGACTTTGTTTAAATCCTGACTTTTTTGGGCTGGTGTCACCAAGTGGATTATCCTTTGCAAACAATTTTCTAATGGGCTGCTTCACTCTTTGGGCTCGTGGTTCAAAATACAATGGCAAATGTTTGGTTTAAAAAAAAACAACAAAAAAACTTACTCTTGAAGAAATCAGTTTTCGTGTTAGAAAAATCTTCAGTAGACGAGAGATGAAGAGAAGGAACTTGTTCACATTACAGAGAATCAAACTGACCGTGAGTGACAACTATCGACATGTTGACAGACTGGACGTCAACGTATTTCCCTACTACCCTTGCATAATGGACAGATGTGATAGTGTTGTTGTTTTTTGTTGTTGTTGTTGTTGCTGTGATCGTTGTCTGACGTGATCGTTGCCAGCAGTGATCGTTGTCTGACGTGATCATTGCCAGCAGTGATCGTTGTCTGACGTGATCCTTGTTTTTTCCTTACAGTAAGATATTGGGAATTGACGTCATTATTTAACCTTTTATTAACTTGTTAAAATGGATCAATGTTAAACTATTTATTTATTTGACACGATAATTATTTATTTTATGTGTTGACATCATCATTGTGTAAGTGTATAAGTATGAAGGTGCGCGTGCTTGAGAATATGTCTGTGTATTAACTTATTTTATCAAACAATATATAAAAAATAAAAATAAAAATCTCTATTCCATATTGTTGCATTGTTTCAAATGAAAAGAAAGAAACATGAAGAAAGTAATCGACACACACTTTTAATGTAAATGGAGTTGTACGATTTGTTTCTTAATTGACATTTGTCTTAAATAAATAAGTAGCTTGATATTGAAGACAATAAATAAATACCAATAATTAATTTAAGAATGACGTCATCAAAATGACAGCTAGTTTTTATAAAAACTAATACTTATATAGCTATGGCGGATTAAAGGGGGCGGTGATTTTTATTGACCCTGTGGAAGTCAGCTGTGTTTTTTCTTTATTGTTAATATTCGTTTTATGTGTGTATTATATGTTCGTTGAGGAAGGCTCTTTGTCGAAACGTTCACTGTTTTGTTACGGCTTGTCAGGTAAACCTTTACCTTGTTTACGTCTTTCCCATTTACTTATTGAAGAGTAATGTCTTCATACAGTTATCTCATCGTGGTCGTTTTTTTTTTTTCATGATTAATATTTAGTTAAAGTCGTATATTACCTGCCAGCAAATGATTCTATTTAAACGGGACGCTGACTGGTTAGGGCCCCCGTTTGATTGCAGTCAGGGGTCCCGTGAAGTCTTTCTGTAATGTAATGTTTCTGATATCTCTGGTTGCGGGGATCACTATTCCTGTTACATTTCTTTTCCTCATGATTTTAGTTAAAGGGACGCTGACTGGTTAGGGCCCCCGTTTGATTGCAGTCAGGGGCCCCGTGCATTCTTTCTGTAATGTAATGTTTCTGATATCTCTGGTTGTGGGGATCACTATTCCTGTTAAATTTCTTTCCCTCATGAGTGTATCCAGAAGTGGCGCAAAGACAATACTATACAGATAGGTAGATAAGGGACAACCTAACGTGACTAAACTTGTAATGCTATGTTTTTGTTATAAATTTAATATCTATTATAAGATTCGCTTGTTTCCTATAAAATTGTTGTGTGCATAATATGTACTATCGGATTTGCTTGTTTCCTATAAAATTGTTGTGTGTATAATATTTATTATAAGATTTGCTTGTTTCCTATAAAATTGTTTTGTGTATAATATTTATCATAAGATTTGCTTGTTTCCTATAAAGTTGTTGTGTGTATAATATTTATTATAAGATTTGCTTGTTTCCTATAAAATTGTTCCGCCAAATACAGAAATACTCCCCTAATCTGTTGCGTTTTCAAATCATGCATTATAAAACATTAACTACCTTGTCAAATCTTTTACATGGTTAAATGATAATATAACAGTTATATTTTTGTAATTTGTACATTGAATAATGCCCCTGATTAAATGATTGTGTTTGTTGATGTCCCTGCATTTAATACTACATTGTTGATGTCCCGGCCTTTAATACTACATTGTTGATGTCCCTGCATTTAATACTACATTTTTGATGACCCTGCCTTTAATACTACATTGTTGATGTCATGTCCTTTAATACTACATTGTTGATGTCTCTACCTTTAATACTACATTGTTGATGTCCCTGCCTTTAATACTACATTGTTGATGTCCCGGCCTTTAATACTACATTGTTGATGTCATGGCCTTTAATAATACATTGTTGATGTCATGGCCTTTAATACTACATTGTTGATGTCCCTGCGTTTAATACTATATTGTTGATGTCATGGCCTTTAATACTACATTGTTGATGTCCCGGCCTTTAATACTACATTGTTGATGTCCCTGCGTTTAATACTATATTGTTGATGTCATGGCCTTTAATACTACATTGTTGATGTCATGGCCTTTAATACTACATTGTTGATGTCCCTGCCTTTAATACTACATTGTTGATGTCCCTGCCTTTAATACTACATTGTTGATGTCCCTACCTTTAATACTACATTGTTATAATCCCTGCCTTTAATACTACATTTTTGATGTCCCTGCCTTTAATACAACATTGTTGATTAACATAGATGAGTATTTATGAGTAGTTTTAATTGATTGATTAATAATTTAAAAATACATTTCTAATCTGTGTTGAGTAATGGCATGGGCCTGTAATTTTTAAGTTGTGTTTTGTCTGTGTCTTTCTTTGGTATAAGTGTGATGTAGGAAGTGTTCATTTTAGTTAGTAGCTACATGTTGTTTTAAGCTTCTTCTAATGCAGCCTGTAGTATTGTGCCTAGTGTTGTAGAGAAGAAGTTGTAAAACTCTGTACTTTGTCCATCTGGTCCAGGTGTTTAGTTTTTATTTATGGTGGGTAGTGTCACTACAATGTCTTTTTATATAAATGGTTTGTTTATTTCTTTGGTTTGATTTTGTTGTATTTCTTTAGTTTTATTTGTGTACATTTCTGTCGTTGACCTAGTGTTAAAAATATTAATTTAAATGGTAATAAAATGTTAAAAAATTGTTGATGAAATTTTGATAGTATGTTTGATTATATACTGATAAAATTTTGATAGTATGTTGATAAAATGTTGATAGTATGTTGATAAAATGTTGATAGTATGTTGATAAGATGTTAGTTTTCCTGGTCTCATCATACCACCCACTCCACATACGATTCCCGGACGGAATTATATTATTTTAAGTCTATACCGTATATACTTGAGAGAATATACTTTCAATGCCAACAGTAGAAAATGGTGAGGCTGTTGAATTCTTATAAAATTGAATTTTTTTTTTGATAACTACTTTACCTGGTTCATCTTGTAATAGACATTTTTAGTCACCTGGAACCGTATCAGATTCATCTGTCAAATTCCGCAGAATAGAACTATAGATATAGAGTGGCTAAAAATACTGTTATCACCTTTGAAAAGTCAAACTTATTTAGGATGTCCATAGCACATGATCATCCATCTTTGTATTTCCTATGATGTAAGTATCTTTGAACAAAACCCTATATTTTAGCCATTTTTGAAAAAAAAAATGTTTTTAACTATTTAACAATAACAAAATTTAAATTCCTTGACATTATATTGAACTACTTATTTTAAAATTTATCTCCTAACATGAGTACGTTTTTTAAACTTAATTAAATTAAATACTTAGGTTATGGGCATTTTAAAAAATGCAATAAAAAAGCACAAAATATGAAGGAAAACAAAGTAGTGAAAAAAGAGCTTATGAGTTCTTTGAAAAAAATCATAGCTTTCGAACCAATTGAGATAAAAATATGATCTTTAGGTTTTTACTAATCATAGAACAATTTCTATACAGCTGTATTACTTTTATATTTATTAAATTAATTTGAAATTTGCATTGAAGTGCCTCATTTTAATACGTTATTTAACTTGTTTTCAGTGCTAACCGTTTTAAAAAATAACTTAATGTTAATACCAATTGACTGCTTTTATTACTTCCCTTGAAATTTTCAGTTTAATGGCGTCATTAAGCTTTACTTTTAGCTTAACAAACTTATCGATTAATTAATCGGTATTTTTTTGAAAGTTAACTATTAAATTTAAGTTAATCGATAACAGCCCTAAATTTTATGTAACATATGTGGTATCTTGTTTTGTAGAGAACAAAGGCAAGTATATTATACTCTTAAGTAATTTCTTAAAGAATTGTAACATAAAGAAGTTCATTAAACTTGTTGAAAATGAACTACAGTTATATCTTGGGTAGGAGAAACTTAACCATTCATGACATTGTATCCCTACTTAAAGGGATCGAAATCAAGTGTCATAGCACTTGAATAAAATAGACTTGTTTTCTTGTCTGAAAATTTGAAAGCATGTGTGTTGTGCATCTAAAATAGTCAGGTAAGCATATATGTTAGTACTTAACATAATATTATAGTTTCTTTACATTCTTTATAAATACAATTTTAAAATATATTTTGGCATTCAAAATTGAATATTTCTATATATGTTCCGTAGTTACGTCAATTTAAACACTTAAAAGTTACACTAAGTAACAAAAAATCTTTAATATTAAGAGTCAATTTAAAGTTTTAAATCAATATTTATTGGTTGAGAAAAACAAATGTCTAATTAATTGATCGCAAATCTGCAGTGTATGTTAGATAAAAATAACACACTTTAATGTTTATCGTAAATAAAAAATGTGCGGTGCTTTGTGGTGCACCAATAACGCGAAAAAACAATTATTATTGCAATCGGCATTTTTTAATAACATAAAAAAATGTGACATTGACTTAAGTTTCTCAAACTCATATAACAAAATAAAGAACATCAAAACACAAATTTTATTTACATAATTTTAATTAAAGAAACTAAGATAGTTGAAAACAACTAATATTAACTATAAATAAATGATATTATAAAGGAAAAAATAAATATTTACTAGGTATCATTTACTCATTGTGTTTTTTAAAATCTGAATATTTATTTCTAAATAACTTCATTACTTTGTGTTTTCAACTATTCTTAATTACTTTAAATGTAGGCATTAGTTATGTAATTTAAAAATATAAAATTATATAAAGCCTAAGACACTTTTTAGAACAATTGTCATCTGTTTAAAAACTTTCAATTTATAATGAAGAAATGAAAGGCCTAATAATAATCAAATCCATCACTTTGAATATATACAGTAATATTTATATCAAATAACAATGTTTATTATTTATTTTTGCGTTTGCTCTATTTAGAAAGAGTTTTTTCTATGTCAGTATGTCAGTATTATCATTATGGATTCACACCTCGCATAAACTGCTGTCATTATACCTCAAAATATTCCATTGCTTCTGTTAGCTATAATTAAGGCCACATTAAAGATTGGTATTACATATTGACCATTACATTGTTGAATCCGTCCTGATAACTGATGATCTTTCATCAGATCACTTTTATATTACTTGCGGCCTGTATGTAGTTTTTTCCGTTTTGTTAATTATTGTAATTTTTGGCTTTTCCGTCTCAAAAAGTTGCTCCACACCCTCACACCATTACGTTCATAAATTGCTACCTACACACCATAATTAATACATTGAAGGATTCAGCAAATAAAATTATATTTATTCCACACTCTTAAATAAGTTTATTCTCACATTTAACTTATTGCTAATGTACCTCGCCACGTCCAATGTTCTTATTAAGTTCTGTACAACTCTTTTCATCTTGTGTGAGTCATTTATTTCTGTACATAACACACCATCTTATTTGTTTGTTTTTATAAAATAAATCAAACGACCATTAGTTGTGGTCTTCTCTGCTAATGAAATCATTTTAGTGACTTGTGCGGTGTTTAGTTGTGTCTCTTCAAGCTGACGTATTACAATTTTGTGCACATTTTTAAGTACTTAATCTTGTAGATAACAAAGACAAGTTTATTAAAGAACCTAATTCAACTACACATTATTAATTTTAAGAACTATTCTATAAGCCTGTGAAATAATTTTGTCGAAATCAGATGAAGGATAATCTTAACATTTTATGGACTATCCCTATTTAAACAGATCTTGAATAAAATAGAATTTTTTCTTTATTCTAAAAATCAATATAGACACAGTTAGTACCCAAACAGTAAAGTAAGCATGTATGCTAAAAATATATATAAACATTTTATGGGTTATTTTAAATTCGTAATAAATACTACTTTAAAATCTTTGTTGCTATAGGAATTTTATATTTGAGTAAAATTTCATGTTACGTTTATACAAAAAGCTTTTAAAAAAAAAATAAAAAAAAAAAAATAAAAAAAAAATTAACATATAGAAAATCTAGATCTAGAGTTCTTAAAATGTATCTGATATATTTTAGATTGATGTTTATATTAAAACAAATTCTTATCACTAATCGTCAAAAGTAAGTTGTGTAAAGAAAAATTCAAGTTCACATTAATTTTAAAAGTACTGGTGCTTGGTGGTGCATTGCTAAAGTGAAGAAAAATTTCCGTTACCAACATTTATTAACAAAGAAAGTAAAATGAAATAGACCAACAAAACTGACAACATTGTTTTTATTATTTGTACTCACTTTCAAAAAAATAATAATAATAATTAAGGTTGGACATATCTATTACAGTACGCACCAATAACATGGGTTTATTTTTAGACCGGTTAAAGTGAGTGTATGAATCAATGATAAGGAAACATATAACATTGTAATTGTAATTCGATACGTTATGCTATCTCCGAGCTTCCTCTAAAACCTAAAACTTTTCTCACACATCGGACGATAGCAATGTCATGATTTGGGCTGGGCTTTGGGGCATATTTCCTGAGGGGAAAACATGACGTCATACAATCCTATGTAAGATGGTATTAAACTTGGGTTATGTGACACACGTACAACTGTTATCATACAATCCTACATGGGATGGCATTAAACTTGGTTTATGTGACACGTACCACTGTTTAACATACAATCCTAAGTGGGATGGTATTAAACTTGGTTTATGTGACACACGTACCACTGTTATCATACAATCCTATGTAAGATGGCATTAAACTTGGTTTATGTGACACACGTACCACTGTTATCATACAATCCTATGTAAGATGGTATTAAACTTGGTTTATGTGACACACGTAAGACTCTTATCATACAATCCTATGTAAGATGGTATTAAACTTGGTTTATGTGACACACGTGCCACTGTTATCATACAATCCTATGTAAGATGGTATTAAACTTGGTTTATGTGACACACGTAAGACTGTTATCACACAATAATACGTGGTATGGTACTATACTTGGTGTATGTGACCCACGTACCACTGTTATCATACAACCCTACATGGGATGGTATTAAACTTGGTTTATGTGACACACGTACCACTGTTATTTAACAATCCTACGTGGGATGGTATTAAACTTGGTGTATGTGACACACGTACCACTGTTATCATAGAATCCTACGAGGGATGGTATTAAACTTGGTTTATGTGACACACGTACCACTGTTATCATACAATCCTACGTGGGATGGTATTAAACTTGGTTTATGTGACACACGTACCACTGTTATCATGCAATCCTACATAGGATGGTATTAAACTTGATTTATGTGACACACGTACCACTGTTATCATACAAATCTAAGTGGGATGGTATTAAACTTGGTTTATGTGACACACGTACCACTGTTGGTGAAATTATCATGGATAATCTGATTGACATTTAGTTAATTCAGGAGTCACGTTCTCGACAGACTAGTGATGAAGAGCTGATCTTTTCCACTTAAATATTTTGTAAGTTCATTTCAACGTTCTGCTCAAGATAGAGGCCAATTTTTTATCTGTACAAGTACTTTGCCCTTTAATTAATTTCTTTTAAAAAATAATTAAATTTACCCTATATGTCATTGTAACTAGGTTACCTTACATTGTCAGTGCCAAAGCACAGTGCAGATTTATAGCCGAAATGCGGGTAAATACTTGCATAGTTGATGGGCTTGCGCGCTTGGCCAGCGTACTGATGGTCAAGGGTTCGAATCAATGTGAAGGCAAGGATTTGTTACCTAGGCCTAGGACGTGTCTGAGTCCACCCATCTCCATAGAGCAAAGGTAACTAACGTTATTATGGGAAATAAAGGCGGCTTTATAATGTGTGGAACCCACATAGCCGTGGCCTTTGAACTCTTCAGTAGATTGATATGGTCTGTGGACATAATAATCTTCTGTATAGAAGGTGCGTCTTTATAGATAAGACAATTATAAGCGTTACTGACACCAGCTCCAACACTGAATTGCCAATATTTTATAGATAAGACAATTCTAAGCGTTACTGCCACCAGCTTCTACACTGCCTTGCCAATATTTTATAGATAAGACAATTCTAAGCGTTACTGAAACCAGCTCCTACACTGCCTTGCCAATATTTTATAGATAAGACAATTCTAAGCGTTACTGAAACCAGCTCCTACATTGCCTTGCCAATATTTTATAGATAAGACAATTCTAAGCGTTACTGCCACCAGCTCCTACATTGCCTTGTCAATATTTTATAGATAAGACAATTATAAGCGTTGTGGACACCAGCTCCTACATTGCCTTGCCAATATTTTCCTTTATCGTAGCTTACTCAGCAGGAAAAATAAAACAAATTATAAAGAATCATCAAGAATAACACTTTTATCTCATTTGGTGTGATATGTCTTATCATTAAAAGTTGAGTCTCTCATTAAACTTATGCTAGAGTACCTCGTCGCTTACAATGTTGCTAGTGTACCTCACCCCTTACAATGTTGCTAGTGTACCTCACCCCTTACAATGTTGCTAGTGTACCTCACCCCTTACAATGTTGCTAGTGTACCTTGTCCCTTACAATGTTGCTAATGTACCTCGCCCCTTACAATGTTGCTAATGTACCTCACCCCTTACAATGTTGCTAGTGTACCTCACCCCTTACAATGTTGCTAATGTACCTCGCCCCTTTCAATGTTGCTAGTGAACCTCGCCCCTTACAATGTTGCTAGTGTACCTCACCCCTTACAATGTTGCTAGTGTACCTCGCCCCTTACAATGTTGCTAGTGTACCTCGCCCCTTACAATGTTGCTAATGTACCTCGCCCCTTACAATGTTGGTAGTGTAACTCGCCCCTTACAATGTTGCTAATGTACCTCGCCCCTTACAATGTTGCTAGTGTACCTAACCCCCCTATAAGACATGTCATAATATAAAATATACATCTAGCCCCCCCATAAGACATGGCATGATATAAAATATACATGTAGCCACCTATTAGACATGTCATATAATATAAAATATACACATAGCCCCCTAAAAGACATGGCATAATATAAAATATACATCTAACCCCCCTATAAGATATGTCATAATATAAAATATACATCTAGCCCCCCTAAAAGACATGTCATAATATAAAATATACATGTAGCCCCCCTAAAAGACATGGCATGATATAAAATATACATGTAGCCCACCATGAGACATTTCGTAATAAAAATATATATCTAGTCCCCCTATAAGTCATGTTATAATATAAAATATACATATAGCCCCCCTTCCCCCTATAAGAAATGTTAAAATATAAAATATATTCCATTTCAGTATAAGGTGAGAACTGTTTCACTTACGAAATACTATGTTAGATAGGTGTTTAGAGTCTCGGATCTGTGCGTACTGTTTTATTTAAGAGAACAATTTTAAAACTAAATATTTAAAAACAATTCATTAAGTCCAAATCTTGACATTTTTCTATCGTGTTCTTTTACGTGCAATTATAAGGAATTTTCGGCGTAGACACCGCACTAAAAAGCACCGCTATCGACCTATTTAATATGAGATTGTAAATGAGACGTCTTAATAGGAAATATTAATGAGAAGATCATATTATTATCTTTAAATTCGGTTAAATTAAATTGAAAAGTAAGAAGTCTGAGCAACAAGGTATTATTTATTCACATCGCTTACACATTGTATTGCGTGCAACTAAATCTTATTTACAGAAAAAATTAAATTGGAAGTGAATATAAATTCTTCAAATCCTATTTATTTTAAATTTAGAAAACAATAAATTTTTATATATTTACTGCCATGTATTCATTTGCGTAATTGATTAATACATACACGACCCTCAATTTCAAATAACTTTTATAATATGTAAGTGGCACGCCACTTAAATTCGATCTCTGTAATAAGAGATAACATTTTAAAAATGCCAGTATTCTCATACGATCAGTATAAACTGAGTTCGATTTAAACAATTTATTTTCAATGGTTCTCTTCCTTAAATGTTTCATAAAATTAGTTACTTGCAAAAGGACCATTCAATATCTTAGCATTTACTTTGTTAGAGCACAGGACTAAATAACGGATGCTAATATTATTGATATTTAATTTTTATCTAAACATTGTCAACTTGAAATTTGTAAACTTTTAACTTTATTTCTAGTCATCAGTTACCTTTCACAAATATTTCAGAAATAGGTAATTTAAAGAAGTCAAAAACAGGTAAAGATAAATTATTATAAATAGAAAAAAAACGTTTTTTTTTTTGTTTTGTTTTTTATTTATTTATTTATTTTTTTATTTTTTTTTGAAGAAAAACAAATTAATAAATTAATCTTCAAAAGTAAGCTTGATTTTTTTAAAAAAATAAAAAATTTAATTATATATTGAACATAGCGTTGCTTGGTGGTGCGCTATCGGGAAATAACCTAATCTCATTGCTATTATTTTTTACAATAAATAATCATGCCATATTTATCATTAGTTTCAAAATAATAGACTCTAGACTATATCTAAAAATTAAAAACATAACACAAACCACACATATGTAATTTAAACTACAAAATTAAAACTGCAGATGTTAAAGATTAAAACTTTTAACATTACTTATACAATTTATTTACGTTATTAGAAATGTTCATCAAATGATTTTTCTTTGTTTTGTTTTGTAAATATGATATTGATATAAAAATGACGTCATTAGGTGTGTGGTATTTTAGCTATATATTTTTTTACATATTTCATTATTGGCATATATATTTATATCAAAATATGTACGTAGTACTGAAAATTTTATACAATGTCTATTACTTAAGCATTTAATAAAAACATATATAATATTTTTAGGAGATTGGTTTAAAAATAAGTAGTTTAATTGAATGTCAATGAATTGTAATTTTGTTATACCTCAATATTCCATTGGGAACTCAAACATAGATTTTTTTTAAAAATTAAAATTGTCCTTAAATATTATTAAAAATGTCATTTCAATCCCCCTTGTATTATTTTAATACGTTGATCCTAGCGATGAATGTTAAAAACTGTGAAAAAAAGTTTTATTTTATTACGTTATGTTATTACACCCGTCTAATGTGATCGTTCACATAGTATGCGACATATTGTTTCGTTTGTTTTACTCCGTTATTTTATCACTTCACTGTGATGATCTTTAAATAAAGCAAGGTTGTTGTTTTTTTAATAAAAATAATAATTGATTTAATAACGTTTAGTTTGTTTTTGAATTAAATAAGTGCTTTGAAAGATATGAAACAGTTTTATAATATAAGGAAAAGCTCAATTTTATCTCTTCATTCGTAATTTTACACACAGTCAGAGATAGAGTGAGATAGAGAGGGAGATGCAGAATGTTAGACAAAGACAGTGAGAGAGACATAGTGAGAGAGACAGAGAGTGAAAGAGACAGAAAGGGGGCAAGACAGAGTAAGAGAAAAAAAAAGAGAAAGAGAGAAGCAGAGAAAGAAAGACTAATAAAAAGAGTGTGAGAGTTTTTTATTTTGGTTCCATGACAAAACAACAAGATGTAAACACGATTATGTGACAAAACGACAAGGTGATAAAAAGACAAGGTAACAAAACGACAAAGTGTCGAAACTACAAAGTGACGACACGACAAGATGACAAACGATAAATTGATGAAACGAAAAAAGACCATGATATGCATTTGTAAATACAATTTTCTTACATAAAACAAAATTATTATATTTTTATAATCCTTTAAAACATTTATTTCTTGTCTTTGGTTTGAAATTCATCTTCCATTTTCACTATTTACTTATTTAAATAAAATACAAATCGTATAGCTTTTTTTAACCAAAAATTTAAGATACGTCTACATATTGATTTAACATTGGAAAGAAGACTATAGTAGATAACTATAAATGTTCCTGGTTTTAATAAAAGAAGTGAGATATTTTGGTAGGTTCCAGACATACGTGGACTGCCAACCTATTAAATCAAAGTGTTTATATGAATATAACAATATGAAAAATCAACGTATTTATGGTTGAATAGAAATATTCAAACTCTAACCAGCATTGATCGCATGTACTGCTCCGTCCTTTTAGATTTTATTTTTTAATCAAATCGTATCATGAACAAAATAATAAGTCATTCTGGTTTATTGTCAACTCATAAAAGCAAAGTTAATATAATGGGTGTATATTTAAACAGAAATAAGCGTCGAATCCTTTGAAATAATAATAATAAAAAAACTGAAATATTTAAACAAAAATAATATTAAAATATTTATTGATAGCCTATTTACCAGCAGTATCCCCATCAATATTTAAAATGATTTATTGTTATACAAAACTTTCGAGAATTTCCAGTTGATTATAAAACTAATAATCAAAGTTCATTGTTACATGTAAGGATATACCTCATTAAAGAAACCAATTAAGTGTTTTAATACTTTAATGAAACCACTGTACGAGAGACATGCTCAATGAAATATTTCGCGGAACAAAAGATTCACTAAACCTATAATATGCGGATTTCGCCGCAGTTTAATGTAATATGACATGTTTATTGGGTGGTGACTCTTGACCCAGTTTTATTGGTTACAGGGGTGAAGTCGTGTCATTGGTCAAGTTTTAAAATGAATTATTCCATTTCCTTCTTTTTTAAATTGTTTATATTAACGTGGTTCTTATCTGTTGCGCTGTGCGGTGCATATTATATTGACAATACTTTTATAACATATATTGCCGATCTGTAAATGTAAATGCTATTAATTACTAATCTGTCTCAAGGTGTGAACTATTTTAAACACGTATTAACAACACTTTTCCCGTGAACAAATAAGCTGAAAATTTTAGGCGGACTGAACAGTTGCTGTCACTGTGATTTCTTTATATATTTGAGGCATTCATATTATTATTATTATTTATTATTTTTTTTATTATTTTTTGAGTGTCATGCGATGCGTATTATAATGAATATTCTTTAGTTTTGTCTCGTATATAAAGGATTTACTGTCTAAAACTTTGTTGTTTACGTTTTAAAAAAAAGTATTTCTAAATATTTATCTTTTGTCCTCACGTTAAAGGAATGTAATCGTTTAGCTAATAAAGTATTAAAGTGAATTCTGTTTTTTCTCTATGGTGTTGAAACATTTTCAAAAAATTAGTACTTGCATAGACATAAAATATAACATTTACCAATTAAAAAATCATGTTAAGCCTGGTCCCATTTGGAACTCAGGACGTGTTAGCGCATTTTCGTATTATGTATCAGTACTTATGTTAGATATCAGCATTATGTAGTTATCAGTAATCGTGTTTAGATTTTATACATATTTTTATGAATTTTCTTGTGTAATGAATATACCTGAAAAAAAATATTTAAAAGTAATTTCTTTACATTTTAAAATGTTTTATATTCTCTTTTCATCTAACTACAAGTCACCACAAATGATGACGTAAAACTCTCTAAACTTTTACACATATTCTAATGACGTCAATAACTTTAACTCTTCAATGCTTGAAAAAACGATGTATTCGACTTCCAGCAATGGCGGCCGTTCCCTGCGTCAGTGTTACCTCTCGATTCGCAATGTTTTTTGGTAGTTTTAACGGGGTTTTTTAACGGATCGAGTAATTGTGTGTTGATGCACAAATGGCAGGTCAGAACATACAAAAAACATATATACATCATGGGTCTAGGACTTATGGATGCTGAGATCTAGGGTGATGACAGACGGACGGACAAAACGGGTGCAATAGCGCATTCGACTTCTCGAAAATGCGCTAAAAACTTTACATTGCCATTTATGACGTGCATTCAAATTGTATTTCAATGAACGCCGAACTTACAAGCACCGCTATCGCCCTACCTAATATAAGGTTGTAATTGGCACAAAACAAGTGGCGAGAATAATAAGAATATCATATTCTTTTCTTTAAACGTCATTTTAACTCAATCTACGACTATATGTGACATATTATTTTACTTATCTGTATGACATACACATAGTATAGCATGTTCATAAATATTATATAAAGGAATATTTAATTTAAAGAAAAAAATACGTTTTTAGAATAACAACATTCTTTCACAATAAAAAAAAATCATGTTAAGCCTGGTCCCTTTTGGAACTCAGGACGCGTTAGCGCATTTTCGTATTATGTATCAGTACTTATGTTAGATATCAGCATTATATAGTTGTCAGTAATTGTGTAAGATTTTAGACATATTTTTATGAATTTTCCTGTGTAATGAATATACCTGACATTTTTTTATTTAAAAGTCATTTCTTTACATTTTAAAAAATTGTATTTTCTCTTTAATCTAACTACAAGTCACCACAAATGATGACGTAAAACTCTCTAAACTTTTACACATATTCTAATGACGTCAAATAAAAAAACCACTAATTCTTTTGCACGCTTTCACATCACTCTTCAATGCTTGAAAAACTGTGTATTCTGCAGGCAATGGCGGCCGTTTTCTGCGATAGTGTTACTTCTCGATTCGAAATATTTTTTGGTAGTTTTAACGGGGTTTTTAAACGGATCGAGTAACTGAGTTTTGATGCACAAATGGCAGGTTAGGACATACAAAAACACATATACATCATGGTTCTAGGACTTATGGATGCTGTGATCAAGGGTGATGACAGACGGACGGACAAATCGGGTGCAATAGCGATTTTGACATCTCGAAAATGCGCTAAAAAATAACGTTAGTATTTTTTCTGTCATGTGTTGTCTTTCGTAATTCATAAAAATCAGAAATAAAAATATGCCGTTTAACATCTTAGCTATCTAAGTGGCAGGAAACTTGACTTCGATCTTTAAAATAAGGGATAAATTTTCAAGTGATTTTAGGTTTCTCCTACCAACACCATAGACTGAGTTCGATTTAAATAACCTTGTTGAGTAGCGTCGTTTCTATTGGATGTTAAACATGTTATGTAACAGATTAAATAGCCTTGTTTAGTTGTGTCGTTTCTATTGGATGTTAAACATGTTATTTAACAGATTAAATAACCTCGTTTAGTTGTGTCGTTTCTATTGGATGTTAAACATGTTATGTAACAGATTAAACAACCTTGTTTAGTTGTGTCGTTTCTATTGGATGTTAAACATGTTATTTAACAGATTAAATAACCTTGTTTAGTTGTGTCGTTTCTATTGGATGTTAAACATGTTGTGCAACAGATTAAGTATCTACTCTTGTAGATAAGAAATGAAAGTTTATTATACAACATAACGTGACTATAAAATGGTAGTTTTTGTGTGTGTGTGTGTGTTTTTTGTTTTTTTAAATATTCTATAAACCAGTGAAATAAGTTTGTTGGAGCTCGACTAAAGCTTTATCTAGAGAACGAGTATCCTGGGATTTCATTAACATTGTATCCCTATTTATAGGGATCGAGATCAAGTGACATAACACTTGTATGAATTAGACTGAATTAGACTGGTTTTCTTTTTCAGTCTGTATACCCATTAGTTCAATCGGTACTGGAACAGCTGAGTAAGTATATATGCTCAAATAAATATCTAAATCATAACGTTTATTTTTAATGCAAAATAAATACTATTTTAAAATATATTCTCTTCTTGGAATTGAATGTTTCGTTACATTTTTAAAATAGTTCTTTCATACAAAGACTTTAGAAACACAAGTAATTAACATTATGAGTCAAACAACTATAGATCTTATAATAACAAGTATAGATTTTTTTTTTCTGAAAACAAAAGTCTTATCGCTAATAGTAAAAATATTTCGTTTTTAGAATATATTTTATTTTCAATAAAAAAGCACCGGTGCTTGTTGGTGCATCGCTAAAGTTAAAAAAGATTTCCATTTAACAACATAGGAATTAAAAGAAATAAACTCACACAACTAATAACTTTGTTCATGTTATCTGCACCAATATTATGAACACTTCTATTATAGTACGCACCAATGTGATGGGTTTATTTATAGAGCGGTAAAAAGTGAGTGTGTGCATCAATGATTTAACAGATAATTGTAAACGATACTTTATTCTATCTCTGAGCTCCCCTTTAAAATTAAATACTTTTCTCACACATCGGACGTAAAGTGTAAGTGACACCCCACTTGACCTCGATCTCTTAAAAAGGGATACCATTTCAATGAATTTGTTAGGATTATTCTACCGACGGTCGACGGTATTGAGTCGGATTAAACTAATATCTTATTAGTACATCATTTATAACTAAATAAATGTTATCAATTCTGTTTGTTTGTTGTTTTTTGCTTTGGATTATACCAATATCTTATTAGTACATCATTTATAACTAAATAAATGTTATCAATTCTGTCTGTTTGTTGTTATTTGCTTAGTACAGCGATTTTCAGACTGGTCTCTGATGACGATTGGTGCACGTCACAAGGTTGTTGATGACGATTGGTGCACGTCACAGGGTTGTTGATGACGATTGGTGCACGTCACAAAGTTGTTGATGACGATTGGTGCACGTCACAGGGTTGTTGATGACGATTGGTGCACGTCACAAGGTTGTTGATGACGATTGATGCACGTCACAGGGTTGTTGATGACGATTGGTGCACGTCACATGTTTGTTGATGTCGATTGGTGCACGTCACAGGTTTGTTGATGACGAATGGTGCACGTCACAGGTTTGTTGATGTCGATTGGTGCACGTCACAGGTTTGTTGATGACGATTGGTGCACGTCACAGGTTTGTTGATGACGAATGGTGCACGTCACAGGG
>MUZC01000497.1:670-16117 GCA_002072015.1 Radix auricularia
TTTTTTTTTACGGCGCGCAAAACCACACCCTCTGTTAATCTCAAACCCAAAATCATTATGATTTTGCGTCTATATTTTCAATTTTAAAAAAAAGTTAGCAAGAGTTGCGTGGTATAGGGGCTTCACACACACACACACACACACACACACACACACACACACTGACGGACGGAAATGTGCTTAGGCGCATTATTATATAGATGACGCCAACTTCACAAAGGCTCGAACAATAGACACTCCAGAGACCAAGATGCCCTCTCTGTAAATATTCAATAATAGAGACATAGAGACACGCGTTTATGCAATGCAAAGCAATACAACAAACTAAAACAACTTTAAAACTACTATTAAAAGCGGGAACGATTCACCCAGTAAATGTAGATAAAGCGATTGCCTTGAACACAATCCCTAGATCCCACAACACAACCCAACATGTCATCAGCTTACGTCTGATGGCAGAATACAGACAGCACATTTGGCAGAGCAGAAGGAGTGTAATCTTTTATCAAACACACTTATACAGAAAATTTAAAAGAGATTCTCTTTAGAGCTAAAATTCAAAATTTATTAGACCAAATTTAAAACTAATATAAACTAAATTTAAATAACAATACAACAAATTGGCTGGGCTGGAAACAGCCGCTGTAAATACTTGTAAATATATTATATAGATATATATGCCATTTTATGCATACAATGTTAAGGCATTACCCACCCCGGACAGTGTCTACGCTAAGAAATTCGCTCTTTCCTTTCAGAGAGGAAACGGCAGAATCAAGGAAAGGAGACACGGAGAAGTCCACGGGGGAACAGCCATCACCCATGTTTAATTTGTTATGTTTCACACCATGTCACTTATCGTCCCCTTCATACTCATATTTCATTCCACGGGGCATGTCACTCACCTCACCATGATTTTGTAAGTTTCTAACACGTTAAAATTTAGTTGTCTGTTGTCTTTAACACTGTTTAATTGTATCATCAAAATTTTTGAAAACGCAAAAAATCAGAGATCGATGAGAGAAGTTTGAGGTTTCCGCCGCTACCCCCTTTTTCTTTAAAAAAATAAAAAAATAAATAATTATTTTTTTTAAATTATAGACGAAAAAACTATTAGATTTTACTCTTTAAAAATATTTTAAAGTTCTTCTTTCTGGTAAAGTTTTTGAGCACATCATCCGCGTTAGTGCACAAGTCTGCCTCAATCATCAGCAGAAATAAAGAACCATTTCTTGTTTTATCTACTAGGATTTTTATACCTTTCTTCTGAGAAAAAGAGCCCTTAGCCTTGATTAAACAGGTGTAACCATTATTTTTTTATGCGCAAGGCGATTTTTACATTTGAAAAAGTACACTTGATGTTGTCTCTATCACTGAACTTATTGTATTAAGATTTTGATGCTAGAAACTTGTTACGAAGATATGAGTGGAACTTTCGTATTTCAGTACAGATCTTCAGGATAAGCATTTATTAGTACTTAAAAACACTGAGATGTTTATGGTTCATCGACCAAACAAGAAAATGGAACTGCTATATCATTATATCCGTCCTTGTCTACTCATCTCTGCCTCATTTGTGAACAATAGCATAGTAAGTAGATTTATGACATTTTTCTCTGACACACATCAGGGGCATCATCATCAATGAACTCTTTCTTTTACGATTACGGGTAAAAGTTTACCTGGTTTTATTTCTTTTGCAGCTTCTTCAAACCTTTCAAATTCATACCTAGATTCAGGAAAGTGATCTGCTAATGAAGAATACAAATTAGCGCACTTATTTAATTTCACGTGCTCATTTTGTAGAGCTTGGCTAACTTTGTGGAAATGTTGTAACGCTTCTACCCAAAAGACAAATAAAACGAAAAAAAAAAAAATGAAGGAACTTAGCTGCGGTGAAATCCAAAGTATCCAAAAAAGTGAAACTGAGAGATGACAGAGCGAATTTATATAGGAAAGCAGAGAGTGGGCGGGGTAAACGCCTAGGTGGTCAAAGAAAAGACAACATTCATCCCATGCGAGTCAGTGGCTGTCTGACTAATATGGAGAGAAGTGAACTGGACACTTTTATTAACTTTGTTGACTCCTTCCACCCATCCATTAGGTTCCCCTACCAAATTTCTGAACTCTCTGTCAATTTCCTTGACATCACTGTAACTCTCCAGAAAAACTGCCTCCTCACTTCGGCCTACTTCAAACCCACAGACAGCCACTGTTATCTTCTCTACCGTTCTTCTCATCCCAAAACTTGTAAGGACTCCATTCCCTTTTCTCAACTTCTTCGACTCCGTAGACTGTATCAATCTCAGGAGGACTTTTGGGAAAAGGCTTTGGAAATGGTGGAGTTTTTTAGACAAAGGTCATATCCTGAAGCCATACTTCAACATGCGCTTCAGCGGGTCAAAAACTTCACTCGTGCCGACGCCTTTTTACCACGCACCCGAATTACCAACCAAAGGAGCAAGCTGGTTCTTACTTACCATCCACACAACATCAAAGCCAAAGAAATATTCATGAAGAACCGAGCTATCCTCCTTGCGGACCCTGAGACGAACAACATATTCTCCACCCCACCCCTAATTGTATTTAGGAGAGACAGAAACCTACGTGATCTTCTGGTTCGCACTCGCCTCCCCACATCACCCAACCATCTGGGTACTATACCATGCGGCCGACTTCGGTGTAAGACATGTCCTTTTGTTGTGCAAGCCGAACAGATAAACTTCCCTAAGGGGCTATTTATGATTAAGGATGGTTTCACCTGCGCTAGCCGCAACGTTGTCTACACCATTGTGTGTAAGCGCTGTCCTTTGAAATACATAGGAGAGACGGGACGATCTTTGTCGTGCCGAATGTCTGAACATATTAGGGCGATTACACAAGATAAACAGTGTTCCGTCTCCCGTCACTTCAATGGACGCGACCATATGTGTGTCAAGGACCTGGCAGTCACTGCTATTGTCTCGTGCACAAACACACCCACGAGAGTCCAGATTGAAAACAGATTAATAGAAAATCACGGTACACTCGCCCCACATGGGATGAATGTTGTCTTTTCTTTGACCACCTAGGCGTTTACCCCGCCCACTCTCTGCTTTCCTATATAAATTTGCTCTGTCATCTCTCAGTTTCACTTTTTTGGATACTTTGGATTTCACCGCAGCTAAGTTCCTTCATTTTTTATCTTTATTTTCGTTTTATTTGTGTATTGTATGTTCGTTGATAAAGGCTCTTTGCCGAAACGTTCGCAGTTTTGTTACGTCCGGTCAGGCTAACCCTTACCTTGTTTACGTCTTTTCCATTTAATTTTGTATAAGCCTGATTGCAGTCCTACCCCTCATTTTGTTTACTACCCAAAAGACAAGCATGAGAGAAAATTATAATTCTTGCATCTTCTTTGCTATTTTTTTTCTGCATCTCTTCTGGTGTCGCATTTCTGTGACTGGTCTTCTTTCAAACTTATAAACATTATAACGCTTTTTTAATTTTAGGATGTGACTTAAGAATAATGTGCGACTCGATTTTACGTTTGAAATTTGCAAATGTCATGTCGATTACGCATGGCTACTGAGACAAAATACACATTTTTCTTGAGGACTTGTGGTGCCCCAAAATAAATGCTAAGTGCCCTAGGCGCGTGCCTTGTTTGCCTATAATGGCTATATAAAAAAAGCCTATAAATCTTTCCACAACATGTTCAGATATTAAAACTTAATGTAAGGAAACTGACAACTGATCAATTTTAGAAACATCAAAGGTTTAAACAATAACAAAAGATAAGAACTGTGCTGAAATAATTGCATTATCAATTATCGCCGATAATTTAGATGAAAGTGATTGAAATAAATCATGGCTTAAATAAAGTTCATTTTTCTTTTCAAACTTTAGATGTTTCTCTTAAGTGAAATCATATTAATTTTGGCCAATACATATTACATTTAAAGACAATATCCAGTATTTCTACAACTACCATCACTATCTCCAGTATTTCTACAACTACCATCACTATCTCCAGTATTTCTACAACTACCATCACTATCTCCAGTATTTCTACAACTACCATCACTATCCCCAGTATTTCTACAACTACCATCACTATCAAAAACTTCACTCGTGCCGACGCCTTTTTACCACGCACCCGAATTACCAACCAAAGGAGCAAGCTGGTTCTTACTTACCATCCACACAACATCAAAGCCAAAGAAATATTCATGAAGAACCGAGCTATCCTCCTTGCGGACCCTGAGACGAACAACATATTCTCCACCCCACCCCTAATTGTATTTAGGAGAGACAGAAACCTACGTGATCTTCTGGTTCGCACTCGCCTCCCCACATCACCCAACCATCTACAACTACCATCACTATCTCCAGTATTTCTACAACTACCATCACTATCTCCAGTATTTCTACAACTACCATCACTAAAGCAAGAATTTTTTCAGTTACCTCTAAATGGCAAACCTTTTTTTTTTTGTTGCTATGAACAACATCACGTCTATCATTTATTTCAATACCTTTCTATTCTTTTCAACTTGGCGACGCTCCTGACTGATCAAACCAGATATTACTGTTTTGAAATATGAAATTTAGCAAGCCAATATTGTAGTATTGCAGTTAAGTGTTGATAAGAATTTTTGTGTTTAGCGATATTTTTTTCTGCTCTAGTGACACCTTTTTTTAGTGTTCATCGAGGACGTCTTAAGGGGGGCGCCATTTTAGACCCAACAGGGGCGCGGGGGGCAAGTTGCCCCCCCTGCCCTATAGCTAAATCCGCCACTGCCTAGCATCCGTAATCAAAGACAAGCACACAGAACTTCGCTACAAAGGTTTGCTTCTTCGTCTACTTCCTTCATAGGCATTTGGACATTCATTAAAAAAAAATCTTTGTCATATCTCAAAAGCTTTCAGCAGACATTAATAAACGGATGTGGTTTTGTTTTGTTCTATCGGCCTATAGACATTTTCCCATCTCTTTAAATAACGGAAGTCTCTTATTATATTTATATTCTTTTCTTTTCTTTTTTAAAAATATTATACACGGAGGCGTCACCTGGGGAGCTGTGGCAGATGCTGACCGCACCGGTTGAGACCATCACAATGAGTGACACACAAATGTAAAATATTCTGTATATTCTCGTTATTTAGCACTGGCAGACTGGGAGGAAATCTACTGAGTAAGGCGTAAGGGGGTGACACAACCTCACTGGGAGACACAAATCCTAGTGACGCCTCTGATTATTGATGTCTTATTCTTTAACATAGCTTTGATGGATGTTTCTATATGTTTATTATAGAAGCCGAATTTCGATATTATCCTTAGGGGCTGTCCATAAAGTACGTCACACACCAGAGGGGGGAGGTGGTGTAAGAAAGTGTGACAGTTTGTGACAGGGGGAGGGGGTGTCTGGCTATGTGTGACGTCACAATGTTTTATGTTAAATTTTAATTATTTTTTTAATAAAAAATATATTTTTGTACGAAAGTGTGGCGTACTTAATGGGGTTTGGTCTGAGATTTGTGACACTTTGTGACAGGGGGAGGGGGAGTTAAAAATGATCCAAAATAGCGTGACGTACTTTATGGACGGCCCCTTAAAGAAATGATCTCCTAAATCTATCCATCTGACGTGTATTTTTCTGCCTATTAATTCCCTTGTTTCTTTCTTTGTTTTCTCTGGTATTGGTCAATGAACATTTAACGTCTCATTTCTTTTCATCGCATCTTCGCTTTACTTTCCTTACGTGAAGACGCAAAGACTACAGACTAGACACAGTCTACAGACCAACGGTCTCACCAGACACTCATCGTTTTCCCAGGTCTGTTTTACTCCTCCAGGATGCGACTTAACGTCCAGTCACGAGAAACTGCAATGTTGTCCTGGTCGTGACCGACAATGCGAGGTATCCCTCATTGACCAGTGGTCAGCCGATGATGGCAGACAGTCCATTCTATACACAGGGATTGTTTATACTGGACAAATCAGGAGATTAGGTCTCACGTGGATCAATAAAGACATCAACATACGTCACGACCGACGTAGGTGGTCAATATAGGAGTTGCCTCAGATGTCCACTCTTTATCTTGGAGTCGATGGGCTCTACAGACTTGGTAGACCACTGGAGGTGGTAGACCACTGGAGGTGGTAGACCACTGGAGCTGGTAGACCACTGGAGGTGGGAAGGTGGTCAATAGAGGCGGTGTCTGAGTTGTCCCTTCTTAGCTTTGAGTCTATGGGTTCTAAAAACAGAAACAGTTTCCTTCGATTGCGAGACTGCATCTAATTCTCAGACTTGACTGTGCCACGATTGACCGACGCCCCATGGTTTAGTTATATTTATTAGATGCATTTGAAGAAATAAAACACAATCATTTTGTATAAACGTTTCTATTTGGTTCAAGTTGAAGAGAGCCTGTCCGTACCAAATAATAAACACTAAATTTTCCTTATACAAAGATGTACATAACATAAATGATCCCATTTATTCTACATCTACACAACACATATTTATTTCACATTTCCATGTCTACTCCATATTATGTTTCCAAAAACGACCAAATTATGATGAATATAGTTAAAATTAGTTTTAACTGATACAACTAAAATTACTTTTGATTCTTACTGTCTGAGATGCATTCTCAGGTCTAAAAAGGTGTAATTTAAATGCATTAAAAATATATGTGTTACTATGATTGGTATAATACGCGTCGTCAGACCAGATGCTAGCTGGGGTAACAACTATGACTATGTACGTTTTAAAATTAGTATTATTACATTTTTTAAAAATTCCCTTTTAGAAAATTTAAAAAAAAATATTTGTCTGTATTTCGAGACGTAATTTTTTTTTTGGTTACAAATAGGAAGGAGGGCTTTCAATTTTTTTTGTGGTTTTTGTTTTGTTTTATTTTAATATTTATTTTATGTTATTTGTTTTCTTAGTCTGACTGGTTTACTTGATTATCATATGGATTCTTCTTTTACATCTATGAAATGTGTTGAACCAGAGTAAGCTATGTGTCTCTTTATTCCACTACTCCATTGAGTTAAACACCTGGATAAAGAATTTGGAATATTTCCCGCCATTAAACATGTTTTGTTGATCGAATCTGGTTCCAAAAAGGCTGGCCACTTCACTGCTACCTGTTGATCTTATCGCCACGACATTCGCTGATCACGTGACAGTCTAGCCCGCACTTAATTTTAAACGACTCTCTGGAAGGTGACCTTGAAACGGACATGTGCCCCGTCAATTACTTTTATGACTTAACGTGAAATTAGGTCGTGAAAATGGAGGGTGTAAAAATCATCGTTATTTTAGCTATTTCTTTGGGAAAACTGTATGTCCTTGAGGTGATTGTAATTACGATATTGCTATAAAACAATCTTCTTGTCATTTGAAGTAGGTCAGTGTTTTGTAGCAATGTGGGTCGGGGTTGGGGTTGATGTGCACTATACTTTGGGTTGCCATTTTCACCTGGTACCTGGTCGGAAGAATCTGAGATTTGGGGAGGGGGTAGAAATGATGTTTAAAAAAAATAAAATTAATCTTATAATTTAAAAAAAAAATTTAGAACACAATAACATGGAAATTGTGGGAAATGTAGTTTACGCCAGATTTTCAGAAGTTTTTTACCATTTTTAGAAAGTCTTTTTTTCTCTTTAACATGTTTCAAAAACTCCACGCAAGTCAGCTTTTTGATACAGTAGTTTGTAAAATTGGGAAAAATTTGGTTTCGTTGGGGTGCCGGGACAAAATTTGGTTTCGTCGGGTTATCGGGACGAGAAGGCCCATATGGACGGAGGCTATATTTAGATAGCGACGTATTTTAAGAGTTTCGAAGAGAACCCAACGGCAACAGAAAAAAAAGTCAGAAGGTGTAAGAGAAACAGGGGTTCTTAAATATGTTTGAAACAGAACATAGCTTTTTTTGGCAATATAACATAGTCAGTGTCTTAAACTCTTGTTAAACTTTCCTAAGTCTTTATATGTAGCCTCCGTCCATTGGTCAGCCGGAAGATTGTTAACTCAAGCTATACGTTCTTTTTTTTTGTATGCAGCAACATAGACTAGAAATGTTTACGGGTTGTCGGTTGACCCGGTGCACACCAACTTAAATTAAGGATTAGTTATTTCGTATAGAGATCGTTAACATTGTTTTTGACCTGATTCATTATTCAACTTTATATTATATCCTATAATTAGCTCACATTAAGTGGTTGGTATTTGGTATACCATGATTATCTCACATATAATGATAGATAAAAACATCACCATTGTTATATCATCTCCAAAATAAGGGATGGCGGACCGGTTATTCCGTCCAGATATTGCGGTTTCTGCCACTATCCGGATGCGGCTAATACTTATGGCAGATCATGATAGGATCCGGACAACAAATGTAGTAAAGAATCATTTCAAGTCAAATTAAATTAATATTAACAGGTTATGAAAGAGTACATAAAAAGTTAAAAACATAACAATTAAATTAGTAAAATATAACATAATAAACAAATCAACAAGCGTTGAGCATGAAATACTTCAAATCCATGCTAAGTATAATAAAACAATAAATTTCAATACAAAAAATAAAAGATGAAGTTAAAAAGTTACAAGTATAGATATTAATTTACTTCATGAGATAACGAACTAAGTTATTTAACATCATATTAATCTTAAATCTTCTAAATAAATTAAACGTTTTTATTATAATAATGCCTCTAGATCACGACTTCTTGTACACCACACAATCAGTACATACTGTTTGATACACACTACACACTTAGTACAACACTGTTTGTTTGATACACCCTACACACTCAATACAACACAGTTCACTTGGTACACCTTACACAGTTCGTTGAACTTTGTTTAAGTTCGTTGATTCAATTCATTGTAAAATGTTCATCATTGACATTGTCACAGACTGTCATTGTAGATACCAGATTCTCTCTTAAGTTTGATTAATAAATATTTTAATAAATAATAGTAAATACTAAATAGAAAGTAGTAAAGTACAGCCCTTAGCTCTTACATTTAAATTTGGAGTTATCCGGATTCCGGATCCGAAATCCAGATGTGGCAAATATTAAGGTCAAACTATCCGGATGTGGCAAATATCAGGGACAAACTATCCGGATGTGGCAAATATTAGGGCCAAACTATCCGGATGTGGCAAATATTAGGGTCAAACTATCCGGATGTTCCAAATATTAGGGTCAGACTATCTGCATGTGGCAAATATTAGGGTCAAACTATTCGGATGAGGCAAATATTAGGGTTAAACTATCCGCATGTGGCAAATATTAGGGTTAAACTATCCGGATGTTCCAAATATTAGGGTCAGACTATCTGCATGTGGCAAATATTAGGGTCAAACTATCCGGATGCGGAAAATAGTAAAAAAAAACCCTATCCGACCATCCCCTACTCCCAAATAGTCAAACTATAAAATTTGCAGTATTAAAAGTTGTGGACATATTTCTGTGTTGGACAAGTCCACTAAACTAACTAAAATTAACATAGAATAACTAAATATCTTTTTTTAGATAATGCCACACACAACACACGGATATTTGATTTATATATTTTTTTTAAAAATTGGTCCAACTGATGTTTCGGGATTTACGAACATTTCGTTTAAAATACAAAGTTGCGAAAGAAATGGCTGCCATTACTTTAGCTGTCTTTTATTTTCATTTATTGTGAGTGCACGGCATTAAAAAATGAGTGAACCGTAGGAATAAAAGAAATGTACAGGATGCCGCAGTGTTTGTTGAATCATAGAAACTTGGTGATGCTGTAAACTATTGTTTTTCACCAACATTATATGTTGCATTGTTACTTTGTACGCCAACTAACTTATGTGAGGGTAATTTATTAAGCATATATTGAAAATAATTCAAGCTTGTTTTTTGTGTGTATGATTTGGGGATACATGTATTGGTTAATCTCTCGTTTTTTAGAGATGTGAATCAACATTTACAAATGCTAATTTTTTTTCGTGATGTGTTTAGAAATGTAAATGTCATATGTTCCAAATTTGTTCATATACAACAAGCATATATACATATCTTCTTATCCCTCTGTCGATATGTAGTTCTTAAATCACTTCGTAAAACAAAAAGATGTACCTGAATCTAAAGAACATGTTTTAAAACATGCCCCGAGGAACCAGTGACATAATTCTGCCGTTCATCTATGAGCAGTCTTACATCATGAATCCCATCGCATGGTGTTCGTTTGTTCACAGTCGATATCATGTGTTGAGCCTGATGGATCGTGTCCTTTGGCAACGTAATTTTAAAGTAATCTGCCAAGTCTTTCAGAGAGACCACGGATAAAGGGAGGCCACTAGAGAGCTTTTGTCTCCCTTTAATATTTTAATGAAATCGTCTGTGCTGAACAACCTGGTTGTTGTTTCGTTTTGGTTACTTTTTACCCTTTCTCTAGATTAATTTTATTTCCCACGGTTCTCTATAATACTGCTAAATATTTAAAGGCTCATGCGTCCGTGTGGCGGAGCGAAAATGCTCTCAAAGTACAAATTAAAGTCCATAAATAAATATTTGCTATTACTAGTTGAGGATAATGGTCCCAAATATACTAATATACAGAATGTTATCTTCTTAGTTTTCAAATGTTGATATTTATTATATTAGGGACACCTAAAGTGTTCCTGGCACGTCTAGGTGGCGACTTTTATTTAAACTCTATAATACTCAACCCTTCCGTTATTTTGCCAACATTTGACCGTATTAGTATTCATCTATTTGTAAGGTTAAAAAATTTTTTCCTCCAGAGATGGCATCTATTCGTTGATTTATTTTTTAAAAAAAGGTTGGTGTTTGCTTCTACGAACGAAAATATACTGCCTTGCAGGGGACGAGTATTCTGTCTGTGTATTTCTAAAACATATTTAAGTTCACATAGATATAAGCATTTGTACAGGACACTCACACTCGTAATGGGTTGCAAAAGGTAAAGACATAGATTGTATTCTATGTCATGTGCTTTTGTAATGGTATGTGTATATGTGTGTAATATAATCAAGGGCAGTCGATGCTATTTGAAACAAGCAATGACAAACGTTTACCTTAGTGAATGCACAAATACACCTTACTGTAAATTATAACAGCCATGTTCTTTTCTAATCCTTTAAATTAACTCGTGCCGTCTGTTTGTCGAAAAAACTGTGGATAGATTTTTAAGCAACTTCCCCATATGCTAGCGTGCTGAAGTTTTGCAGGCAGACCCTTGCCGTCAATAAAAATGATCCATCAAGTTTTCAGATCGATTGATTGTACTGAGTTTAAATTAATGAATTTTTAGTTCATCTATATTTATCTCTATGTAGCATATTAATTTTTGTGCAACAGTGTCGCGGTGCGTACTTTATTGAACAGCCTATTTAATACTTTCTTGTCGTGCGGTGCGATGCGTTTTATATTGACAATACTATTTAGAAATATATTCCGATCTGTAAATGTTTATGATAGTCTGTCGCACGGTGCGAATTATATTAAATATGTTTTTATAAACATTTTCCCATGATCAAATCGTGCTGAAATTTATCAGGCAGACATTCGTAGTTTTTTATATTATTTTTTTTTTTACTATAGAATAGATTATTTATATATGAGACATAGCGGCCGTCCATAAAGGACGTCACGCGGGGGAGAGGGGTGTAAGAAAATGTGACAGTTTGTGACAAGGGGGAGGGGGTGTCCGGCCATGTTTGAAGTCACGGTGTTTTATATTAAATTTTATTATTTTGTTAATAAAAATTATTTTTGTTCGAAAGTGTGACAGACTTTAGGGGTTGGGGATCCGAGATTTGTGACAGTTTGGGACAGGGAGGAGGGGAAATTACAAAAGGGTCCAAAACAGCGTAACGTACTTTATGGAAGGCACCATAACTAAAATTTCGGATTATTGCATTGTCATGATATTCGTATTATAATGAACATACTTTTATTTATGTCTCGTAGAAGCCTTGTTTTTACGGGTATTAAAAAAAAATTAAATCCTTTATATTAACTCGTGCCGTCTGTTTGTCGAAAAAACTGGGATGGATTTTTAAGCAACTTCCCCGTATGCTGTCGAGCTGAAGTTTTGCAGGCAGTCTCGTGCCGTCGATAAAAATGATCTATCAAAATTTCAGATCGATTGAATGCACTGTAATTAAATTAATGCATTTTAGATTATCTCTATGTAGCATGTAAATTTATGTGCTAGACTGCTAGACAGTCGCGGTGCGTATTCCATTGAACAACCTCTTCAATATTTTCCTGTCGCGCGGTACGGTGCCCATTATGTCGTCCATGCTTTTTTAAAATATATAATTCCGATCTGTAAATGTTTATGATAGTCTGTCGAGCGGTGCGTATTATATTAAACACGTTTTTAAAACCCTTTTCCCGTGATGAAATCGAGCTGAAATTTAGCATGCAGACTGTAGTAGTTTAAAAAAAAAGTATAATCCTTTATAATATGAGACATATACTACTCTGCTGCCACATGCTACGTTTATGTCATTATGTTATAGAGTAATGGCATTATGCTACTGCCTGTCATTATACTACTGTCCCACACTATACACATGCCCTGTCATTATGCTACTATCCCACCACTATACACATGCCCTGTCATTTTCTACTGTCACACCATTATACACATGCCCTGTCATTATACTTTTATCCCACCATTATACACATGCTCTGTCATTATACTTCTATCCCACCACTATACACATGCCCTGTATTTATACTAATGTCATACCACAATACACACGCCCTGTCATTATACTAATGCCATCACATTACACGACCGCAGTTTACCCCTGTCAACCCCCCCCCCGTTCCTTTCATAGAAATGAGTTTATGGCGCAGTCACGTGACACTGAATAGAAATTCTGTTCCCCTTTTTTCCATAGCTCGTTGGCGTGACCCAACAAATGTGATTTTAGTGAGACCGCTCAAGGATACAAGCGTTCTTAACGACAGGAGACAGACCCATTAGGTGCCAGTGGCCGGCATTCATTCGTCTCGTCGACGCTCCAGCAAAACATCGGTCATCGTCTCTTGCGGTTTGTGTTTACTCGGACTTTGATTTGGACATCGCCGTTAAAGTGATTAAAAAAATATTAAATAACTAATTACTATAATTGAAATTAAAAATTTGGATTATGTCTTGAAGAAGTGCACAGTTTTTTTAAGAATCTTTTGCGCTGATACAAAGTTAATGTTCAAGTCAGTGTGAATTTGTCATTTTATTTCTGGTTGAAATGTTTCTTACGGTATCTTAGGGTTCAGACTGTAACAAACTAAATCATTTGAAACGTTTCTTGAGCTGTTTAGTTTTATCAATTATTATAAAAATGTATATTTAATTTTTACAGAAAGACTAAAATGGCTAAAATGTTGAAAAGATTAAATGTAAATAAGGTAAACAGACCCCCCACCCCCCACACGCAAAATTTAAAGAATTGCGTGAAGCTGAACAAAATAGAACAGAGATGAATAGAATACAACAAAGGGAAATAGAATAGAATAGAATAGAATAGAATAGAATAGAACCAAACAGTACCAAACAGAGGTAACCATAAAATAAAGGGAAGGGGTATAAAATTTATTTTAAAAAAAACAAAAAAAACAACAGAAGTTGAGTAGATGAGATGGAAATAAAATTGATGGGATTATAAAAGTTTATGGAAAAAATAATAGGATAATGGAAACATACGAGAATAATAGTTGATGTGAAGACAGTGAACTAGAAAAAGGGGATACATAAAATCGAAAATAAAATGTCTAGAGGTAAATAGACTGCAAAAGTAGATCAGATGTAACATGAATACAATGTCATTGTTTGGTAACCGAATGCTACTCTGTAATACCTAGTGTATAGCCAACAAAAAAAAAACGTCATTCGTATGCTCATTTCTTTTTTTTTAAAAAGAGACAAGAATGTGTTTATGAGTATTCTGCTCTACATCCAAAGTGTTGACGATTTGTTGACAAGTGAACTGTTGTAGGTCTCTGAAGAAATAACGCCCCGGACATGTGCGAGCGGAACTTGAGCAGTTTTGAATAATGTCCTACTGTCCCGACCCTCAGCTAGGAGCAAGTCTTGTGTCGAATATCCGGGTTCTCCGCGGACATATTTAATGGTACTATTCTCTCCCTTACCTGGCTGTTACATAAGGGAGTAAACCACGGCTCGATTTTAACCACAGTATCAAGGGAGAATACTGGCGCTGTGACAGGGGAGGGAATCAGTGTTTCTAGGAGACTCGAAAGGTAAGTTTTATCCTCTTGTGCCGAAATTTTTAGTTCCTATCACGCAACTTACAAAAAGTTTTTAAAACTATTATTTTACTTCTTATTTTTAATATAGTCTATATATATATTTTTTACCATGAGTGTTTTTTCAAGATATAAATATGACTACTAATTACATTACCAATTGGAAGGAACCTGCCATTTTTAAGGAAATTTGCAAATACTCCGGACGTTAGATCGTGATGGTGGATGAAAATATCAGTTAATTTCGTCTTCACCAATTGAAATAGTTCCTTGAAATGACTTCATCGTCATTTGCGATTATTCAGTGTCTTAGTGGAATTTAAAAATGTATTTCTGATCTTACGGAAAGTTAAAATACTGAATCAGAATGGCCTAAAGGTAACACATCACATCTCGCGTAGCCTCGACCTTACTGAAGATTTGACTTTTTGGGGACATGGTGAGAATAAATTGTCATGGACAAATAATGGCTTACATTTGAAAAAATACATTGAGACTCTCAAGATAAAACAACTTTGTGTAGTTGGGTTGTTTCTCTTCAGCAGCGGAAAACTGTCGGTGATGGTATATTTATACAATATTATCTCGGTATTAGGGATTTCCTGAACGCCCATTCCGTCGCCATGGCTACACATGTAGCTGATGGATTAAGATTTTTTTTTTGGTTGCTGTCTCATGCTAAGTGGTGACGTCACTTTTGGAGACCCACAAATGCCTGAGCAAGACAACTTGTTACGCCTCAAAGCTTTTTACCATTCTTTTTCTTCGCTGACCCTTATTGAAAACGTAAGCCATGTCCGACATCTATATAAAACCAGCCTACATAAAAAAATTATACCTTTCTATGCGTATTTAACTGAAAGGTTCTCCATGCTGTTTGTAAAGAAACGCATCCCTTGTATTTACTTGAAGACGAACATCGGAGATATCACAAGAGCATTGTTGAAATAGCTGTCTTGTGATTGGTTGGAAAATGAAATGCTACCGAACTATTCATTTTATCATATCGTTATTTGATGGAAAATTAAATAAATATTTGTAGTAAGGGGTTGTTGTATTTCTTTCGTAAAAAAGAATGGTAACAAATATATTTACAGATTGGCTTGGCCCTGGTTATACCTAAATAATAATCCGAAAATGAAGCC
>MUZC01000497.1:48674-66175 GCA_002072015.1 Radix auricularia
CCCCCCCCCCCTGTATCATCATTTACATCCTAAGACGTCCTCATCCCTCTCCTAGTTTACAATGCCGGTCAACATTTGTCTTCAGCGGTCCTGTCGATCATGGACATACGAAGTTCTTTATTCCTCTGATACGTGATGATTTTCTGGTGCCTTCTATTGACAACGTCGGTAACCGGTATGTCCACACAAATTTCACAGCCACCTTATCACACTGATGTGACGTCACTTTGCCACTATCCTGATATATTGTACAACCGCATTTCAAAATACACCGTAATGAACGAACGGATTACGTAGAAGAATTTCAATCCACCATCTTTGTATTTATCAGAAAAAACACAAGCCGAACACAATAAGCTTGACAAATTACAGTTTATGGCTGGCGAGCTAGGGTGGTGCTACCATCATTATTATCATCATATTAATGATAGTAATGATGGTAGCTAATCGTCCCCGTCAGTACAGCCTACTTGTCGCAATCTGTTCTTCAATGTGTAGCTTTCAAAACTTCGATAATTTAAAGTGTATTTAAATGTTTATTTGTGGTCATATTCAGTGATTGGGGAAGACTGGTTTATGACATTGGTACAGCTGCTTCGAATGAGCGTAAGTCAAGGAATTTCAGGTCTTTTCAGTCTTTTCAGAAGAATGCCCTCCTTTTATTAGATATCCATCTTTTGAAGTAAGTCGTTTCAAATAATGATGTTTTGATCAGTTCAGCCTTATGTCGATGACATGGCTTTGTGGTCATTTTGGTCAGGTACAGTTTTAGAACCACCTTATGAGCTCGCGCAGCATCATAGTTTTAGAACCACTGTCGTTTCATCTACATCTATCCCGTCTGCCCTGCTTACTACCTGTGAAGAAAGTGTTGGCAAAACACAGACTCACCAACCGTCGCGCCACAGTCCCACCAACAGCCCCACGTGGCTCACATCTGCAGGTTAACACGAAGGTGATGCAAGCGGGGCCCATTTACCTGGCTTGTAAACCAAAGACGTACAATCAATTTCTGTTTCTCCTACTTGTCGTGTTGAGTGAGGCTCTGCTCTTAGTCACAGAATTAAAAAAAAACAAAAACGAAAACAACCTGATCCAGGGGAATTTACTAATGAAGAATCGGAGGAATTTTGCTGGTAACATTGTTCATTTTAGAACGAGACGCCCCTGTTTATTAAATGTTTTAGAACGAGACGCCCCTGTTAATTAAATGTTTGGATTTTACATGTCACTTTGTCATTTGCATGTCTTTAGACATTTTAGCTTCTACCTTTCTCTACGTCTCATCATTTGTTTTTTTTTATAAAAACCTCTTCGGTGTTGAACTCCTTATGAATGACTTAATTTTATTCCGTCCATTCCATTAATCCAGTTTTCTCAAACTTTTTTTTGGTGTGTTTCCAAAACTGTCGCTAGGGATTCGATTATAAATAATAACGGCTTTCATGTGAAACAGCTGATTCTTCTTTAGGCAGACGATTACAGCGAGATATCGGGTCTGTTGTCTGTTGTATTTCTTCGATGAAGCGAGAACAGATTTGTATCAAAGAATAGAAAGAAGAAATCTATATATACATGTAAAAAGTATGTCTGTATGTATGTATGTGTGTGTGTGCTTGTCCTTTATAGCTGACTAAACCATTCATTCGACCGTCATGAAAATTTTTGAGACTGTTGAGTACCCTTCCAGAATGGTAACGCAACTTTTTTTTTCCATTTAACACTAAAGGGGCGCCGGGGGCCCTTAATGTCAATTTTTGCTTATATGAGCTATATAAAAATTTGTTTAAGCGCTATCTACTTGACAAATTGATGGATCTTAACCAAAGATGGTATTTAAATACTTGATAGCTAATATTAAAATACGATTGGGAAGTCAACTCCTAATAGCCGCTCTTTAGGGGCTGGGGGCCCAAAATACCTTTTTTTCGTAAACGTTTAAGATTTTATTCCCCAATTTAATTATTAAAGATCTTGACAAATATTACCTTTATAAACATTATTGTTAGCTTAAGTTACTGAGAAAATAACGGATCTTGCCAATCTTAGTACATAAAAACTCAAGAGTCTATACTATAAATAATTACTATAGGGAACTGAACTTTTTATGCTAATTCCTTCGGGGCAGGCGTCCCCAAATGTTTTTGTAATGCACGTTAATAATTTAATTCCCCAATCAATTTTAGACAACATTGAGAACCATAGCTTGAGTACAAATTATCACTCATTTTAGAGCCTGGCCCTTTATTGTCGTGTTTTTTTCTCTCTTTTTTTTTAAAGCTTTTAAATTATTATTTTATTTATCCATTTGCTACGACCTTGGACTTTTTTGCACACTTCCGTGTAGGTTTCTGGCATAATTGTTTTTAAAACATATCACTCATTGGATTCTTAAATAGTCATTTTTTCTGAGATCGTTGCAACGCAAGACCGGGTCTGCTAGTATTTAATAAAAAAAAATCAATCAGAAGATCTCCTCCCTTCCTTCTCACTGTTCTTGCCGACCATGTATACACCTCATGGTTATCATTTGGACTCCTATTAGAGGTTCTAAAAACTCTCATTGACGTGGCTCTGCCAACATTCGTAAAAATACATCTATTTATTTTTTTGAATTCCAGAAAGAAAAAAACAACAACAATTAATAGGCATTCAAATTTCATGGAACCTAAAAACACATTTTAAAATTTTATGTATCCTATTTAATAAAAGGAAAGTATCTGTGCGCTCATCGATAGCGATTGGTCCCTTAAACTCCTAAAGACTCCCACAGCCAATCAGAGAGAAAAAAAATGAATCTCATATTTTATCTCACAAGTTTACGGCGGACGTTCAAAGCGAGTTAGTTTTTGTGCAATATTTTTTTTCCAAGACTTAACTTTGAGCGGTGCGCTTTCAAAATCATTTAATAGTTAAAATACGGTGCGCACACTTTCGTGTACGCATATTAAATTGAGATGTGGCTTTTTCCGGGTACTTTTTTTTTTTTAGATAGATGCGTAAAAAGGTTTCATTACAATTGTCACAACTGTTTATTTTTGTAACGTGTAAAGAGGTTGTGAGTTTTGTTAAATTCTGTTGTGATACATATTTCGTTATTAACTAAAAATTCTATTTATAATTCTGTAATTAGTGATAGTGTGTGAATTTTTCGCGGAAAGCGATGGCCCAAGTCAAATATTTCTAATATAGAAATAATAATTAACACATATTTAAATGGTATCCTGTTGTCCTAATAAACTAGGGGACAGTCGGATATCGAGATTTTCGCCACTATCGGGATTCGGCAAATCGCAGATCCGAATAGTATCAGGATATCAGTGTAGTTAAGAATTTCTGAAATCAAATTATATTAATATTAATAAGTTTATAAAAAAATATATAAAAGTAAAAAAAAATAACCAGAAATGAGCGGTACACGTTGGGATTTATAATTTAAAAAACTTTGTTTTTATGGATTATTTATTATAACTATAATAAATAATATTTATGACGAGATGCACATTTATAGCCGGTCGAGACGGCTGTTGGAGAGGGAGGTACAACATGCCCCCGAAACGACAGCGGAACGTCCTTGGACGGGCTTTGTTGTTGGTATATATATATATTTATGCCAACGATTTCATTTTTTGATCGAACTTTCTAATGTAGATATATCGTTAATAAAAAGACATGTTTTAATGCACGAATAATAACGATTATTTAACAAAATTCAACATTATTTGATCTGTTCACTGTTGACCTCACTGACCTAGCTTAAAGCCCGAAGTCGTTCATTGATGTCAGACACCGTATGTTCACCCCTGTCAGACGTGCCAACCTTTGCCTGGCCCCAACTGTCCAAAACACTTCATTAAACTCTCCAGGAGGGTTCGACATTAAAGAAAGTTAATCAGCGTCTACAAGACACATCAAAACGATTCCGTCTGTTATTTTGGGGGTAAAATTGATTACTCAACTCAATAATAAGTTTTAAAAAAATAATTAAAAAAAAAAGTTGATTAGCACAGTTTCCTAACGGAGTCAGATCTATTATAGTCGTGTTTCCGTTCACAGTTTAAACACAGTTGTCAGACCTGAATGCGGTTAACTGTTTGACACTGAGCAAACTTGAGGTGACCGGCCTGACAGAGGTTCCGGGCCTGACAGAGGTTCCGGGCCTGATAGAGGTTCCGGGCCTTACAGGGGTGACCGGCCTGATAGAGGTGACCGGCCTGATAGAGATGACCGGCCTGATAGAAGTGACTAGTCGGTGTGCGAAGCTGACAAATTTAGTGTTTTTAAAAAATATAAACATTTAATTACATATGTCGGGGCTTATATCAGTTAACAGCCCTCACTTCTTTTCTTGCCTCCTGCTCAACCTTGAGTTAGTGGACTACTAACATCGTAATGCCTGGCAACTTGGTCATTTCAAAGTTATGCTCTAGCCATCTAGTTTCCCTATGAACCAATTTCTTTGTGGAAACCTGAATGATTGAGCATGATGATAGAGAGCAAATCTGGTGGGCGAACTAATTTTAACAAATCGCTTTTTAATTAGTGATACGTCTTCCCTAAGTTATAAAGTGATACACCCCCCCCTCGCAGCTAAATAAAAAGTGATACATTCATCTTCAGTTGCTGCTCTCACAATTTTCATCTTCACTTTTTTATTCACAAATTTCATCTTCACGTTTACTATTCACAACGCTCATCTTCACTTTCTTTATACGCACTTTTAATCTTTACTTTCTTTATTCATAATTTTCATTGTCCCCCTTTTGTTCACGTTTGGCCCACCATTTTGCTCAACTTGAATATTGGCACAAGGAAGACATGCGTGAATTAAAATCTGGCCTTGTCTTGTTGTGACCTCTGACCTGCCTGTGCCATTATCTCCTTAGTATGGTGGGCTACAGGCCTGTCCTACCAGTCAACGACCGGTCACAACAGCAGCTGTCTCTGCTGGACGGAGGGGTTTGAGAGCCGGCGGTTCTAGCGTTGTATAAATAAATGGGGTCTGAGAAACATTTGTTTTCAAGAAATGTATCACTGGACTATATGTTCTTTTTATGTTGCCATTTCGGCACATACCTATACAAATTTTTAAAAAGTCTAACCAGAAATATGCCTCCTACAAGAACTCTCCACCAGCCTTTCCCTGGACAATGTCATCCCAAGAAATAAAGCTGTATTAGATAATTACTTCACGCCCGAGAATGAGGCGCCCCCCCTCCTACCCCGATCATAATATTTCCTGTTAATACTTTTGAGTCGGTGTTTCAGATAATTGACCCCCGGTTCGGTGTATGGATGGGCGGGGGTCTGGTGGTTTAAAGCTAGATGTCGCTGGTGATCAATTACAATTTTAGCAAAGCAGAGTTTCGACATATGCACCGGGATCTCACGGCATTTTATGGGAATTTTTTTTCTGTAAGTGTCGAGCCCCTTGTTGACACTTTCCAATGAATCGAACTCTCCAACACCATTAAATATGTCACAGCTGGTACAGTTTCACTTTTACAGCTCGCTGTCTGGAACCCCGTTCAACGACCTTTTGTCTGAATGCGTCAGATCTGATCGAGTTTAGTCAATGTACAGTACGTGAAAATTCGTCAGGCAAGTTCTAAAACTTGTATTTCTATCCAAACTAACTAGCTCGTAAGAGCCTTAAGTTCATTAGGGGGTGGCATTCTGGGGTCTGCTCTACTTTGATGTGTTGAATCATTAATTTCCTGTGAAATGGAATAGACTAATTGATTTAATGGGAATACTCGCTAGGTCTGTCAACTGTATTGGTCGTGTTCCGACAAATGGTGGACGTTAAAAAATTTAGAGACTGATTTCGATTTTCTTATAGTAGAGATTCTACTCCAATGATGACCAGACTTTTAGTAACACGACCTATTAAAAAAAAATTGTTAAGAGTGAGCCACATTGAGGCACTATGTGCCTTTAAACCTGGCTTGGAAATCTTTCAGTAATCCTAATAGCATTGTTCCATTCCATTTCATTCTATAAATATTTCATTTGTTATAGATTTTGTGCTGGAAATTTTTTAAATTCAAAATTAATGCTCGTTAAAAACCAGTTTATCATGCATTTATCTAACCGTACTGAGTAATGCCCCTTGAACTTATGTCATGTGAACAGATGAGGTCAACTTCTCTATTCTTTACCAGGAGTCTTTGACCCTTATTTTTTTGTATGCCAGGGGCCGTTATTTAAAGTTAAGCTAGGCACTAAAAGTTTACGGTAACGCCTAGAGACAGTTATTGCTTGCACAGACAGTTAAACCTTATAGATCAGGGGTTGGCGAACTTATTTGCCCGATACCCAAATATTATAAAATTGCATGATGTCATTACCCGAAAGGAGCAGATTTTAGTTGATTATATAGGCTCCAAATGAGTCTCCATTACTCTCACGCTTTCCCTTGTTACCCCAAATGACGTAATTTACCCCTGTTCACCGACCCCAGTTATAGATAGAATAAATGGCCATGCAAAACATCACTTCACACTCACTTCCACTCCCCCCACACATACTTCCCACACCCAAAAACAAACACACACACACAATCACGGATTCGCAAGAGAATTAGAAATCTAATTAATATCTTCTCCTAACAACAATTATTTTTATTTAAAAAAGATCGTTCCATTCTTCTTACACTTGATGGAAGCTTGCCTTTAAACATAAACATTGAAATAAAAAGATCAATCGAAATGTCCGCACAGCAACTTGACATTTTTCTGCCTATTCAATCAAGAGCCTTTGTCCGGCTGAACCAACAAAGTTTCCCCTTAAAGTGAATAACTCGATAACGGCGGGTTTTTATCTCTAATGTATGAGCTCTCTTTTAGCCATCAAGTGGGCCTTACCTTGGGGAGTACTTCAAGGGACTCAACACTAATGAGTTTAAACAAAGAAAGTCTTGTACAGGTGATCCCGAAACAACACGTGGTATACCCCTAGTGCCCAGCCTGTGTACAGGTGTCCACGTATGAGATGTGTCCAGGTGTCCATATATCAATTGTATCCAGGTGTCTACATGAGTTGTATCCAGGAGTCCATATATGAGCTGTATCCTGCTTTTCACTGGTTAGTTGTATCCAGGTATCCATCCACTTGTGAATTGTATCCAGGTATCCACTTAGGAGTTATATCCAGGTGTCCACATGAGTTGTATCAAGGTATCCACTTGGGAGTTATATCCAGGTGTCCACATGAGTTATATCCAGGTATCTATCCACTTGTGAGTTGTATCAACTTGTGAGTTGTATCCAGGTGTCTACATGAGTTGTAACAACTTGTGAGTTGTATCCAGGTGTCCACATGAGTTGTATCCAGGTGTCCACATGAGTTGTATCAACTTGTGAGTTGTATCCAGGTATCCATCCACTTGTGAGTTGTGTCCAAGTGTCCACTTGTCAATAAGACCTGTATCCAGGCACTACCAAGTTTTGAGTCCGTTAAACTTCAAGCGGAAGTGGCCAAGACACCTTTCCCAGGTTTCACCGTCTCACCGGCCTCTAAACTTCTCGTTAAAATTGGCGCGTAGGTCGACCGACAGGTTGAGAATTAAATTTGAGATTAACGAGGGCGCCCTATCTCCCGTGTCTGCCCCCCACCACTCGTCGTAAGATGGCGATTAGGAGAAGTTGAGTTTACGGCGAATTAGAAGATTTGCTGCGTGAAACAACACCAGATGAGATCTCTATGCGCTGTTCTTTCAACAAAAGTAACTTAATTCATGGGGGCCTTATTATTACCGCGAGGTCTTGGGGAAGTAATATGAAATTATGAATATTGCTATTATTACAGATTACATAAATTTATAGGTCACTTATTGCTTTAGGAATATTAAAAAATCATAGTAAATACTTATTTGTTTACATTCAGATTAAATTTCAGTAATAATCATGGCAAGTGCACAGTCTTTTCGCGAATTTAATCAAGAATTGGAAGCAGAGGCGTCACTAGGGTTGGTATCACCCGGGGCGGCCCGCCCCCTAGTGACGCCTCTGAGTGGAAGTCAAGTAGCAAACAATTCCCTCTCGGGACGCGAATGTAAACTTGATTAGTTGTTTTTAAATACCTCTCACAAACACGCCTGCATGCAACACTCATACAAATTCTCTCACACACACGCCTGCATACAACTCTCATACAAATTCTCTCTCATACACACGCCTGCATACAACACTCATACAAATTCTCTCTCATACACACGCCTGCATACAACACTCATACGAATTCTCTCTCTCACACACACGCCTGCATGCAACACTCATGCAAATTCTCTCTCTCACATACACGCCTGCATACAACACTCATACAAATTCTCTCTCTCACACACACAAGCTGAAACTACCCAATCCACGCCCCATCCATCAAGCTTAAAGTTAAATAGAGCTTTAAATCTAGTCAATAATCTCATTACTCAGATTAGGCTGTGACATGTCACGATGACTTTTCCAATTTCATTTCTATATATAGCACGTGGCTGTGTCACGTTGACTTTCTCGTTTAGCGCTTTAAGAACGAACCTTCCCTAACATTCAGACACACCAAGCCGGACATAGTTTTTGTGCAAGAACTGCCCAATCGTAGTCAGTGAGGGACACATTTACCCGTGTCAGAATCTTAAGAGTCAGCTAGTTACTTAACACTATTAAGCTTCCCCTTGACTTGAGGTGATCTTCTCAATACATTGATATCTCAGAAATTATATACAATTTTGGTCATTTTCAAGGATAAGCCTCGTTAATACATTGCTATTTTTTGAGTTTATGTCAGATCTTGGTATTTTCATAACTGTATTACTCCCTAGTTTAATCACAATGGTCGATTTCAGTAAAATGATTGCGATCCTCTCTCCATTTATCCTTCATTTATCAATCTTTAAGTAAAGTTATTTACTTCTGAAATTACCGCTTTTGGAACAACATCGCGCCCCCTCTTCACAAAACGAGGCAAAATTTAAATATAAAAATATTTAGTCTCTCGAGGGTGTGGAGGTTACTGTCAATCAAAGCCTGGCTGTGCACTTCATTTCAACTTTAACCCCGAGTCTATTGATCAACATTGAGACATTAAAATATTACGGGATCTCAATCTTTTGAAACGATCTATTTGTTACCTGTCGTTGGGAAAGTCGTTGTTGTTTATCCCGAGAATCCCCGGGTACCAAAGTGAACGCAGACAACACATAGACATGGCAGAGACAAGGGGAAGCCAGGGCATAGACAGGGCAGAATTATAAAAGGAAAACTAAGAGTAACGTAGGTCTATAACCCCGTAAAAGATAATAAATTAATGTCATCGTTTATCCCACATGAATTATGCCGTCACGACAAGACCTTACAGGCTAGAATATCTGTGCAATGGAGTTACTAGTGTCAGCGTCGCCCACGTATTTCCTTGGGCATCTTGCACCACTTCTGGGGTCTACTCTTATCAAATATAGATACATTTATTTTCTTTCATCAGACCAAAGGTCTGTATCGAGGTGGTTAGTTGATAGAGTGACAAATGTGGTCTGTGGACTATTTAAAAAGCACTAAAACAGCGCTTCAAAGCTTAAAAAGCACGCATTTGCAATTGTTGTTTGGAATGACAATAATAGTATTGCACTTACCTATTGACTCAGGTTCAATAACTGGGATGGAAACTTCAATGCAATGGGTTGAGTTTTTTTACTGACTTACCGTGTTACAGTCGTTCCATCTACCGTCTTTACAATGTTCTCTTTTTACAACATATTGTGTGTAGCAGGGTTCTTATAAAACAATTGTGAATTTATTTGTAATGACGGTTTCAAATACCCACTACACAATCTTGGAATATAACCAGGTTAAAAGTAAATCTATTGTATCGTCGGATGATGGCAATCGCCAACACGTTACAAATCTCCCAGACCCGGAAAACGCATCGTCAAACAGGTGTTCTGGGTATAACTGCTCATAAACCATAATTAATATCTTATTTCAGACCCCGATCACTGCATCGTTAAACAGGTGTCTTAGGTATAACTGCTCATAGACCATAACTAATATCCTGGCAGTAGGGCAAAAGCGAGCACCATGCATCGCCGTTAATAGAGCGAGTGCCGCCCCATACATGTAGCTACTTCTGCCCTAGTCAGTGATCTACGCTGTTTATAAAGCATACCCCCTTCCCACCCCAACAACCTTCTGCTCGTTTCTACGCCATCGTCTCGGCCTTTACCTTGATACAGATTTAGGTTTCTAGTTAATCGTTTTGTCTTCGCTAAGCCCATTATATCACTTTATTTCGGCGTAAAGCAGTTTTGGATCTGGCTTTTTCCTTATTGTTTGACACTGTAGCAAGCCGGATACACAGGTTGAAATATTTGTATCAGGACAGAGGCATCTCGGTGAAATCGTCTGGATCTCTTGTTAGTCACTGTTAGAAGTAAATGGTTGGCAATGGTTCTTAAACTTTAAACCAACCGCCTTGTTTTTTCATAGCCTCGATAAGTGATAGCATGAATACATTTGCATGCAATCATCCTAGGAGATCTCCAATGTTAGGCTAAGAACCGTAATTGTGTTCAATCTACCAGCGTTTGTCAATTTTGTATTTCTTGCATGCCTACGGAATATGCAATATGTGTGATAGTGATTCTATTTATATTTATGTAAAATAATCTAACCGTTATTTGTATATTCTTTTACGGCTGTATTACCTAAGACAATATAAATTATTTGGGAATGGAATGAAACGAAATAATTTGAAAATTAGATTGCTTATTTTAAAATTAGATTTATAAGCTTCGGGGCTTTCACACCTGCCCCGTTCAAAGAAATCAGCCGCTGGAAGAAAGCGAAGTCGGATTTCATACGCGCTGAATCATCAAACATTTATTTTCTGACCACTATCAAATTTCCCTGCTAAAGTGTAGTTCAGCACGCAGATATGGACGGAGCTTTTAGTTCAATGACAACCAGGCAATTAGCCCAGCGACAGATATAGATGGAATACTAGTTGGTAATCGGATCAGTGCTGCCTTTTAAAGGGCGCTTTGAAAACGTGCACCCTGTGAATCCATTATTGTATTCGTGGAAACTGTAATCGTTCTTCCGTTAACTGATTCTTGTTTTTCTTCATATTAGAAAAATGCAGAGCTTTATCACTGACCACACTCATCCACATCAGTACTGTCTGTACTACTACCTAGTCCATGTTCCCTAGTCCTTGCGCCCTACTCCCTAGTATCTACTCCCTAGTACCTACTCCCTAGTCCCTAGTACCTACTCCCTAGTACCTACTCCCTAGTTCCCTACTCCCTAGTCCCTACTCCCTAGTACCTTCTCCCTAGTACCTACTCCCTAGTCCCTAATCCCTAGTACCTTCTCCCTAGTACCTTCTCCCTAGTACCTACTCCCTATTCCCTACTCCCTAGTACCTTCTCCCTAGTCCCTACTCCCTAGTACCTACTCCCTAGTCCCTACTCCCTAGTACCTTCTCCCTAGTCCCTACTCCCTAGTCCCTACTCCCTAGTCCCTACTCCCTAGTACCTTCTCCCTAGTCCCTACTCCCTACTCCCTAGTACCTTCTCCCTAGTCCCTACTCCCTAGTCCCTACTCCCTAGTCCCTACTCCCTAGTCCCTACTCCCTAGTACATTCTCCCTAGTACATTCTCCCTAGTCCCTACTCCCTAGTACCTTCTCCCTAGTACCTACTCCCTACTCCCTACTCCCTACTCACTACCTGTTGCAGTATTTGAATGTCTCACTAACTGAACAGCAATGTTCCCTTTAAGCTTCGCGGCCGAACAGATATCTGGCCTATTACCGCGCAACAGATTTTGAAAAATATTGCACAACAAAGGTATGCTGTGCCACTCTTCATATACATAACATTTGCGTGAAGAGTGAAACAGCATCTATATTTACAGCATATATTTTACTTGCACACGGACCAACGAACCTTAAAGTTAAAGGGAACATTGCTGGTCAGCTGTTCAATGTTTCCCTACCTGATCCAGCTGTCCATTTTCTCGCAATCTAGGTCAGTTGTCTAATTGTTAACTTTCTGGTCCAGTAATATTAATAACTGATCATCCACCAAAACTTATCTCTGTAGTGTTAAGAGATTTACAACGTGAGACAGCAAAACTTAAAAAAAAAAAAACAACAACAATATTGAAAGTAACAACGCGAAAAAAATAATTTAAAAATCATTATTTTGAAAGGCTGCAAGAAACAGTATCTTAACATACCAATAAAGGTTTTGGCAGAGAGACAAAAAAAAACAGAAAGCTGTGACGAAGACGATCTATACAGACCGGGGGGGGGGTCAATCTCGACCCAAATGTCGCACAATGTGACGCCTGTCCTACGCCCCCCTTTCCCTCCCGTCCCAGCTATGTGAGTTTTACAAGTCGGACGCAGCAATCAGAGGGAAGGGATTTTTTTTTGGGAGGGGGTTGGGGGTGGGGGCGGGTCAGAAGAGCCTGCCAGTGAAAACAAGACATCCCACCAACCAAACACTGTGCACGTTAACCGTGTGTTCTTTTATCGTTCCTAATCGTTTGAAGATTTATTTTTAGATCCCATTTATTGGGCGCCCAATGGCCTCCTGTTTTGTGTTACTGGGCCGTCTGCCTGGCAACAAATTATCAGGTTAAATTTTTGCTTTGACACGGTCTGTCAATCGTTGTCTGACCTAAGGCGCCCCAATGACTTCCACTTCTCGGTGGAAGTTGAGAGATTTATTTTGGCCGCTGAAATATTATACAAAGTAATCTAAAAGTCCCTAAAACGTTAATCTGGCCGGACAAAGAGCAAGTAACTCTCATCAACATTGTGAAAGCTGAGACGTGCTCTTTTATTTGTAATATGCAATCACCAATATTGACAAATGGGCACATGGCTGTGCCACATTGGTCAAGTCATACAGTGCCACTTTCGTCAAGACATACAGTGCCACATTGGGCAAGAGTCAAGACATACAGTGCCACATTTGTCAAGACATACAGGGCCCCAATGGTCAAGACATACAGTGCCACATTGGTCAAGACATACATTGCCACATTGGGCAAGACTTACAGTGCCACATTGTCAAGACTTACAGTGCCACATTGGTCAAGACTTACAGTGCCACATTGGTCAAGACATACAGTGACTCATTTGTCAAGACATACAGTGACTCATTTGTCAAGACATACAGTGACTCATTTGTCAAGACATACAGTGCCACATTGGTCAAGACATACAGTGACTCATTTGTCAAGACATACAGTGCCACATTGGTCAAGACATACAGTGACTCATTTGTCAAGACATACGGTGCCACAGTTTTTAAGGACTGTTACCCCTCTGTATAATGTTGGCTATGGCACAGTACCTCGGATTATATTATTGACTCTGTTTGAAACAACCGTTGCCATTGCCCATCACATACTTAATGATCGCTAATGCCCATATGGCACCTCCTACGGCAACCCATGTTTTGCTATTATTTGGGCCCGTGCGTCCATTTTGTCTACTTTCACCATGACGTTGTACTAAACCGCACACCTTTATTTATAAAAACATCACATTGTTAGTTTCAAATTCTCACCATTTCGCCATCCATGATTACCAAAGATTACTCCTAATCCGCCGAGTTCACGCGAGGGCCGAAATAGTTCACGAGTCACCACCGAAGAACTCACCAATCAGCCAATGGCATTAACGTCTTAATTTCGCCCCTCTTCAATTCGAAGCTTGAGCGGTTCTCATTTTGAGGGCGCCAAACTACACCTTGTTGTATCAAAGGGATCCCGCTAAGTATTTCTACGCCATATTTTATCTGGACTGAATAATCAATGCCACACAAGAGACAGAGAGTAAAAAAAAAACAACAGAAATCTATAAATAGTAAATAGCCTTGCTTATTTTAAGAGCCTTGTCTTTTCTCCTTCTTTTCATGTTGAACGGGAATAAGAGTAAAAAGTACCGACCCTTTATACTAAGAGCAAATAATGGCGCCGGGATAAACCACACGACTTTCTTATGTACTCCTGAGTCACGTGGAACTGATGTCCTGATTGGAATTAAGAAACTTTTTCAATGTTTTAAGTGACCTTGACTATTGGTTGATTTCAAAGATTTCATGTTTAACAATGTCCAAACGGATGACCACATTTTCCTCATGGCCAAGTCGAACATTTAGTGTCTGATTAGCACATGATGACCAATTGATTCGTCTCTTAGTCCAGCATAACCATAACATATCTAAAACATATCCATAACAATCTAAAACATATCCATAACAATCTAAAACATATCCATAACAATCTAAAACATATCCATAACAATCTAAAACATATCCATAACATATCTATAACATATCTATAACACACCAAATGCTCACAATAAGCGATGATCAGTCCAGCCTCCCCCCCCACCCACAGACATCACAAGCTCGCCTGTCTCAGAGTCTCTTGTACCTATAAAGCCCCTCACAATGAAGAAGATCGAAAGGGAGCAGTAATCGATAAATTGGGACGCCGGTTCCTGTCGCAGGATCAACCCCCGTCAGCCGGTCAAACGGGGAATGTCGGGAAGCAATGTTACAACCGCCCCACCCCACAGCTCTGACGTTGGTCATTGGTCGGTGAGATGATTCATGTTTAGTTTAGACTTAGACACCGGAGCACAGTTGGAGTCAATTAAAAACAATGACATTTTTTAACTGACAAATTTTGGTTGCCTGATTTAATTCAAGCTGCCATCACCTAAATAGTAAATAAATATGTATAATATATATGCACCACTTTGAGGAGCACTGGGGCCTTGATACTTCCTCATGTCTACCATCAGATCAGCCCCTATTAGTCCAGCATCATCTCACTGCTTGTTTTGGAAATGGGAGGAACGACAACTCGGCATATATCGACTACATACTCATTAATTATCCCCCTTGTGCGTTGCAATTTCTTGGTTGTTTTTCTTCTGTAGGTTATTTGTTGACGTTGATTCCAGGAATTCGGTTCCTCTGATGGATGGTTTGGTCCAAATGAGTTCTTTTTGATGCCTGTTTGTCGTGGTAAACATTGAGTTCTTTTTGATGCCTGTTTGACGTGGTAAACATTGAGTTCTTTTTGATGCCTGTTTGTCGTGGTTAACATTTAACTTCAAAAAGCCAAGCTGTAATACACTAAATCCAATTTTGACCACTTTCCTTTGTAGTGCACTGGAGCCAAAGTTATGCACAGAAGAGCATCTAACGCACTTTAAATTTTAAATCCTATTTTGGTTGATCCACGAGCAGTTGGACTTTTTCAACAGGCGTGTTATTTTTTCAAGTTTAATCCGCTGAAAGTCCTTAGTCGAAGAACAAATGCAAAACAAAGTTGCTGAAATGCTTCAACTGTATTGTATTACATTCTTGAATCTTTGCTATGAAGGCTATTGGGTTGCGTTTTATTTTAAGTATTGCATCAGTTTAATTTGAGCATTGTTGGTATGTCTTTCGTTTCGTATTTGTTTTTTGTATTGTACTTTCTTTTAAGGAAAACAAAAACAAAACAGAAACAACCCAACTTGTTTTTAAAAAAATATTTTTGTTAATAATTCCAAATTAAAATTCAGGATTATAAGAATATTTCAAACACAGCTTGTATCTAGTTTTAGAACCCCTGGCATCACCACCTGTTCCAAGTACAAGCATAGTTGGAGAGTCTGTTCTTCTATATTTTCTTTGATAGTAGCGCTATTGTAGCGGAAATATCCCTTTCCAGGTTCTTGTTTGTTTTTTCCGCCCCGCGCACATGCTAGAAGTAGAAGCAGGATAGATAACAGGCAAGATAACTCCAAGACAAATATTTGTCCCGTTTCTGTCTATCGGAGCTCATCTAGATAAATGCATAAGGCGATCATAATCATCACTAGACCAGGCGACTAGAATTGGATGAGTCTTTTTTTGTTTGAGGAAAAATGAGGGTTTCCTTAGCCTGGAGGCAGTGGGGGTAATTGGGTATGTTGTTAGGAGATGAGGGGCGCTTGCTTTTCTCTTCCGTTAGACGAGCAAAGAAATGCAACACGCATTTTCTTGTTATTCCGCGTGTAGCCAACATCCCCAGTGCCGTCGATGGTTCATTTTGTTGGACGACATTAATTATTCTGTCGTCGTTTTTACAACCATAAATATATTGAAAACCAAGTTTTAACTTACCTTAAAAAAAAATCAAATTATAACAAAAAAAACAAAAAAACAAAAAAAAACACAAAAAACATCACAATGTTTGGTAGAAAAGTAGTAAAGACAAACAACAACAAACAACATCACAATCTTTACGTCCTCAGTATTCTCACTGTCGCTGTTCTTGCTACTGATACCGTTACAACAAACTGCTAGCTATACCAAACATTTTAGTTTATACTCTCGTAAGAGAAATGTTGTTTTAAAAGTTTTGTTTTTTCATTTGTGTCATTTGGTCTAGTTCATTGAATCGGTTAAAAATGTATAACTATATCAGAGGCAATTGGGCAAAGCACATATGAAGCGGTAGCCAGATTGGGAAGGGGCAACAAGGAGATAAAATATCGAAAATAAAGTTTTATTGGTTGGGGGGGGGGGGCTGTTCAGCCTATACGCCTCTGGTGGCAGTGTTATCAGATTGTTTTAATTTCTTTGCACTTTTTTATCAAATAGTGTTGTTTTAGTCTCAGGTCCTATTTTAGTTTTAGTTTTTATTTCGTTTTGTCTGTAATAATTTTAGTTTTAGTCTAGTTTTAGTTTTAGGCCCAATTTTAGTTTTCGTTTTAGTTTTCGTCGACTAAAACTAAAACACCTGAGATTTAGTTTTCGTCTTATTCATTTTAGTTTCACTTTTAGTTTTAGTCTTGTAAAAAACCAATAACTAATAAAATCATTGTTCATGACCAATTTTTGAAACAGATTGAAGCATAGTAATAGCAGTCACAGAGATGACAGCTCAGTGTACTGAGACTGAGTCCATTCACTCAAATGTCACATTATAAATCACACTATCACATTGTGTTATATGCCAATGCCATGACTCAATTTTTGACTATGTTGTAGACTAGCAGACTTGCAGTGCATGTACAAAAAACAACAACAACTAAAAACGTAATAATAATAAGAAACCAAAAACGTAAGTCAAAATTAAAACAAATGTATTCATTCTAAGACCTAGAACTCTGAACTAACTAAACTAAGTAACAACAGTTCACTTGAAGAGTGAAGACAAAGCGTAAAAACAAATGACTGTTCAGCTTGAGAAAGACCCGTTTTTCTAGACTCTGATTAGTGCTGTTTTTTTTCCCAGTAGTCAAATCACCACAAAGAGCAAAAATTCTCTCTACGTAAGCCTCCGAAGCTGGTGCATTCAATATATCTAAAGCCAATGGTGCAAGCAACGGAAACGTTTTTTGAACGTTCTGTGATTGCCAGTAGCTTAAACCATTGCCATCCTCACTGACTGCTGTGGCAGTTTCTTGATAGTGCAACAAATAATTTTCCAGTTCGTCTTCAGGCCC
>MUZC01000497.1:67339-78167 GCA_002072015.1 Radix auricularia
AAATATCCAAGCAAAGGGTAAGACGCCGGGCATGTTGTATATTCTCTTTAACTTTCTTTTTGAGTTCTTCACACGCCGATTTTAAAGCCGTTTGTATAGCTGTACGGCCTGGTACTTGAAACTTGGGATCCATTGCCTGGCAGAACTCTCTGAATGCCTCATGCTCGACCTGTACATGTAAATTGCATTCTTTCATTATTGTAATTATTTTACAATTTACATTTTATAATTGCATATTAATTATCATGTAGCAATATACAGCCATTTTTATTTATTCTTATATTGATTCAATGAAATGAATAACATTTAACAGTTTTGCTATTTTAGCTGCCATGTGTACAAATTTTAACTGTTTTAAGTACTCTAACAATTATTTTTCTCAAGCCCTGTCCTGTCCCATAATAAAATTAGTGATACTGCTGCCCATATTAATACACATAAAATTATAATGAAAAAGTTTTGTTTTACAATTTAATGTTCGTAAGGTTATGATACTACATGTATGATATGTCACATGTGTCTTTATGTGACTTTTTGTTTATAGGTTCTAAGAAGTAGTAACTACTAAGAAATAAATAATACATTATTACTTACCAACGACGTGGAAACAACAGTTTTCGCTATGAATCGTGTTAGAGCTTGCATTCTAGAAATATTTTCAGCAGACTTGTGCAGAATATTTGTGTTTATTAAGTTTATTACCAAACATGTCGGTAATTTTCCTTGAGGCAGAAGAGTTGGAAGCTGGCAACTTGGTTGATTTACTGGGTGCTGCCGCTACTTTAGTCTTCTCTTTCTCTTCCATGGCATCATTTTCTTTCTTGTGGCAAGCTTTTAAATACCGTTTTAGATTTGTGGGATTCCTTCCCACGAGCATCCTTTCGCATTTCTTACCGTCGTTAGTCACCAAACATTCACTTTTGTTTAAATCTATACGGTACGTGAAATAATCCCAAACATCACTCGGTTTTAGGCGTCCACTAACTCCACCAACACCAGTTCCTGCTGTTGTCATTGTCAACTTTCAACGTTAATTAATTGTATTATTTTGATGACTTATATTATCGCCCAGTTGATGCGCATGCGCGATCATCAAAGAAATTAGGTCATAATAATTTCTTAGAATAGACCGCAGTACCGGAAAAGAACGATAAATGGGGATTTTAGTTTTTATTTCGTTGGGGAGTTTTAGTTTCAGTTTTTATTCAGTCTTTTGTCTATCAGATTTAGTTTTCGTCTAGTTTTAGTCTTGCTGCTAATTTTAGTTTTAGTTTTAGTTCTCGTTGACGAAAAGGTCAACATTTTCGTTAACGAAGGTTTTAGTTTTAGTTTTCGTTAACGAAAACAACACTATTATCAAAAACAACTTTAGGTTTCAACAGAAATTAATTGTGTTAAGTTTACAGCGCAGACGCCACATCAGAAAGTATGATCCTGTGTGTCTTCAAGTTACATAAACACGATTCGACCCATCGCAGGTCCAAAAATAGGCCCGGTACCGGTAGCTTAAAATAGAGGGAGTTGAGATAATTGAAGGACGAGCTCAGATTGGTGACCTTTGAAGCCCCCTCACGCATTATGGCAGAGAGGAGGAAGAGACGTCACTGTTGTGACGTCATCGGCCTCCAACTTTGTTTACAACATGATTTGCCCTTTTCTAAGAAAACCACCATCTTCTAATTAGTCCATATCAGAACGAGGCGCTCCTCGTTTTTTCCTCAGGTCACGTGGCTTCATTTATTGTCTTCGTTATTTTGAACTTAAATAAAAACCATGATTAATAAATACTTTTTTTTGTTAATGTCTAAATAGTATTTAAATTGACTTTATACAATTCTTTGTGCGAATTTTAATGACTTTAAATAGCCAAAAATGTAATTGAGCCAACGTCTGGCACAAAGTTTTCTCTCTGATCTATTGAGAAGGTCGTTAAATTCTCTCTATATATCATTAAATCTTACTGATCGAGTTTGTATTAAAATGTTTGGAGGGTATCCATATAGGTGTTTAGCTGACGATCTTTATAAATCGTCAGAACGTATCTTAATCAGCATTTTAAGATATAAAGCGAATGAGAGCAAATCGTCTAGAGTTCTAACCTCATTAACGTATTAAATACGTTTATTGTGTAATAATTTTTACACGTTAAAGCTAAATATTTCTGTATTCTTTTCCGTCTCTGCGTAATCCTTATTAGCACGTGTGGGTGACGGGTCGTAATTATTTGAACTGCAAATACAACAATAGAGGTGTAGACACAATTTAAAAATTTAATAATAAAAACGTAAAATCAATCGCTAAAAACGTTGCAGCCATTGCTGTAAGGCAAAGATATAACGTAACATGGCTGACTTAAACACATGTGACAAGCAGACTACAGCGGCTGACATTCACAACGCTTGCAAGTGCTGAGGTTATCGACGGAGACAGTTGGGACAAATATAATCCCGAGATAAAATCTCGAACCCTGCGTTTAAACATCGTGTCAATATTCTGAATAGACAACAATGGCGCAAATCTAAAGCCACATCCGGTCTATGAAATAACTATGTCCGAGTTTACTGGTTGTTGTTTGTTTACCTCAAAGCCGTTTCCGCTGGCAAGCAATCTGGCAAATCGTGCGGGAGGTGTTAGCCAGCTTTGTGTTAATGAAATTAGCTAATAACTATGAAGCCACGTGGGAAAATATTAATTTCACACGAACCGGCCACCCACAAGGTTATTCTTTGAATGGAAGTGAAGCGGGTAACCTAGATACAAATTAAAAAAAAAAAAAATTAAATTAAAAAAATCTGGGAATCGCCATCCTACCCCTCAATTTTATATTTTTGGGGGTCATATTTGATTAATGATATAAAAGGGGCGGTACTCCCTCAAATCCTTAATCTAGATTACCCCCCTCCCGGCACCACATAGAGGCCTCATTGTTGACAACTATTTAGACCTTTCAACGTGTTTCGATGTGTTTTAAAAGCCACATTTAAATTAAAAGCTGGGTACTGAGACCTTCTTCTCTGGCACATACTCGCCCCCCCCCCCCCATTCTTGCAGTTACAGTGGTAGTTAGATTCGCCTTAAAATTGTTGTCAGGTTTGGCGGGGGTGTGGGGGGTGAGGGGTAAAGTCAAACCATTAATAAACGACACAACAAAACACATTCACACATAAGAAAAATTTGACACTGTTGCAAAGAAGTTAACTTTTTACGTTGTCTTGATTCACCCCAAAGATGAACCATTGTGCTGTTCTGTCATTCGGACTTGCACGAACCATTGTGCTGTTCTATCATTCGGACATGTACGAACGTAACATGGACAACTTATCAATCCAACATAATGACATTGATTGGAGCTGGAACTAGTAAGGTTTTTATCGCTTTATCACTAGAGTACTGGCTTTGATGTTTAAAATATAATCACGATATTGCTTTCATGTTTCCCTGATGCCAATCATCTACATACACGTTAACCAATCCAGCTAGTGGGAAAGAAATGTGGCGGGCAGGCAGCCATGTCATGAATGCGGGGATAAAATGAAACCTTAAAAAAAAACGAGCTCTGTTGACATTTTATATGTCCTGTTTCAAATCGCCGTGTTATGCGCCTAGTTCCCACATGCGCAGTTACCTGAAAGTGACTGAGAAGAAAAATGCAAACTTGTGCGATGTGTCAACATTGGCTCTAAGTTTAATTTGTGTCGTTTGATCAACTTGTTCTCGGAATAATTTGTTTCGTTTGATCAACTCGGTCTCAACAAAAAAAAAAAAAATTAATTAACACTGCCCTTAAATTTGAAACAACAGCCACGAAGAGATATTTGATTACCCAAACTATAAAGAGTATATTGTATTTATGAATTATATTTTTAGAAACTCGTGTGTGTTAAACATATTTTAAAATATATTAGAGTATAATTTGTATTCACACTCTACCCTCATAGTTTTAGTTCAAATACTTTTTACAAAAAAGTGTTAGGAACTTCTTCGGTATTTACTTCACATAAAGTTGGTTTACCCAGCTACTCGAGACACTGTCTTGTACTACAATGGTGTCTATCAAAGCAGGCTCAACATGGGGACTTGGGTCTCGTTCGTAAAATGTTGAATCATAAAAAAATGACTATGAAGTCTGTGACCCCAAGTTTTCACTGAAATAGAATGTACCTGAGTACTTATGTACTTGTATCTTCAATACTTCTCTATTAGCCTCGTTACACGCGGTCAGTGTCTCGGTAACATCACTGTCAACTGTCTCTCCTTGTCAAGAATTACCCCCCCCCCCCAACCGCACATTCCGACAGCGGAAAGCCATAAACCATTTTTGTCAACATGATTTCGTCCACTTCCGTTAGCATTATGGCCATCCCGACAGTGGCGTAACTGATGACATTCAGTTGGGGTCCAACTTGATCCCCAAATCCCTTTCTTTAAGTTTCCCACGCGATCGATAAACGTGTAGAACCGCCATCAGAGTCATGGCTGGTGATTTTTGTAAAAACAATTTTACAGATGACTTTTTATTATCTACCTGGCTCAGTGAATTTTTTAAACTATCATAAAACCTCGTTAGCGTAAACTATTAAAGTTGTATCCATTATTTACGACAGGTAAACAAAGACTTTGACAAATGATACAAGAATAAAGGATATAAAACTAAAATGCTACCTTACTTTGGTGAGAATTGTATTAGAATGTACATTTATTGTTGGTACCCATTCACCTAAGAAAAATCTGATAAACTAGAACAAATTTTTAAAAAATCTGCTAGACTCATGGCTGGAGAATATTCATACTTAAAGAATAATACCGTTAAACACACGACAATGGAGGATAGAATAACAAAGAGCAAAAAGCGGTAATAATACATAAGGCAATTTTAAATTGGAAACACAACACAAAGATAATCTAACACAGCCCTCAAATAAACATAAGGATAAAAACACTTTTCTTATTCCGTTTGGAAAACAAACACAAACAAATCCTCAATAGTCTCGCGTGGAATTCCAATCTGAAAAGGGCCCGATCAAACCAGGAAAACAATATCAACATTTAAAATACTATCAACATTTAAAACACTATCATGATTTAAAACTATTAAAAAACGCAAGACTGGACATAATCATGGATAAGCGTAGGTTGCAATAATCCTATTTTTAAGAAAAGATCGTCTGTAATAATAGATAAGATAAGACAAATACGATAATCAACTTGAAACTAATTGTTCGAAGTGATGACAAGTCTACACCCTCCCACAATTTCAAAAGATAAGTCAACAGAACCATTGATTTGCATTTTAATTCTTGTTATTCAACACGCGCATTATTTAGTTCAACTTAAGACACTATTTAAGCGCGTTGAGCGTACATCTGACCAGACCGGTCTACCGTAAGACTCCGTGACCTGTGGTATATGTCTGACTGATGGTCATGGTTTGTGTTCACGTTTTTAGAGCGTACTTCCGCCATACCTCCAGTAGCAAACTTCTAACCCTTCGCCCCACCCCACCCCACCCCACCCCAGCAACCTGTCCGTGTTGAATGATGTATGCATGTTATAAATCTAATCTCTACATAGAATATATTATATACACACATTGTGTTCAACCAGGAAAAGCACATAAGAATTTATGTTCTTCATTCAATTTTAAATCCGTATCCTTGAAAACCGAATCTCTTTCCGCGCCTTTCTTATACTTTCGCTATAAAAAGATAGCGTCCTTGTTAGTAGGTGCATACTCCATATAATGTTGTCGTTGGTAAGTGAATTTATACCGATCTCTCTACGTACCCCAGTGTCCATGGTGTGTAAGCTCTATTTCAATGGGCGAATACAATGTGAATAGAAACTACATTTTTGTGGGTGGAGAAAAGACAATGTGGATAGAAACTACATTTTTGTGGGTGGTGAAAAGACAATGTGGATAGAAAGTAAATTTTTGTGGGTGGAGAAACGACAATGTGCCTGTAAATTGTCTTTCAGATTAGTATAAACCTCTCTCCATCTGGTTAAGTTAAAGATGGATTGGTGATTGGATTTTTTAATAAAACAGAAACAATTGACTTTTTTTTAGGTTAATGACTATATCTGTACATCGTTTCATAATATTATACTGTCAGAGGACCTGAATACAGTCAACTGATTAAGTTAAGAGTGAACATTTCTAACACAGTGCTGATTAAAGGATATTTTTGACATAATTGTTAGGGGACCTTAAAATGTCTACCCTCCTAAGTCTAAGACCTGGCCACACTTCTGTGAAGTACATGTGTACTGAACGTTTAGTTTGATGGCAAATCGTCTGAGTGGTAGAAGAAGAAAATCCCAAGCACAGAATGGAATATTTGCACATGGTCAAGTACACAAACAGACAGCTCCACAACCAATGACCTAGTTTTGGTCTCTTGACCCAGTTTCAGGATACTGTCTTTTAAGCGTTGTTTCAAGGCCAGACCACTGAGGGGATTTTGCGTAACCGTATAATTTTCCCCGCCACTCGCGAACAGTGAGCACCAACCCTAGAATGACAACCCAACAATGAAAACCAAACAATGACAACCCAACAATGACAACCCAACAATGACAACCCAACAATGACAACCCAACAATGACAACCCAACAGTTGTAATCTTAAGTTCTGGCTCATCCAGTCAGTGACATGGATATATTACATTGAATATTATCCGTGAGGAGTATAATCTTCCAATGTGTAGGCCTGAGGCGTCACTAGGGTTGGCGTCACCCGGGGCGGTAGCTCATGGTGTCACCCGGTGCGCTAGCTCATGGTGTCACCCCCTCATAATTTAACCCATAGAACTCCTCCGAGTTTTCCAGTGTCAAATAACGGGAATATATAGAATTGTACAGTCTGGTGTCACCCCCTGATGGTGTCACCCGGGGTGGCCCGCCCCCACCGCACCCCCTAGCGACGCCACTGGTGTAGACTCCCGCTCGACTGTCATACCGATGGTCACGAGTTCGAATCCACGCGAAGGCGAGGATTTGTTCCCGGGGCCTGAGGAGTCCCCGAGTCACCCAGCTCTGAATGGGTACCTAACTAGACAATAGTTTGGTGGCTGGGGTAATGCGTGGAACCCCTATAGCCGTGGCCTGTGACCGCTGCATCACTTGCCAACAGATCATCTCTCATGGTCTGTGGACGCAATTATCTTCTGCATAGAAGGAGCGTCTGTATATCTAAGATAAGACTCCCCTCTTGTTCGTTCTGTATCTGTCTCTACTCATCTGTCTTTTCTTCTCTTACACTTACACTCTCCACACATGCACGGCTGTTTACTTTGTGAGTCCTTTAAGTCTTGGCGTCCATCTGCCTATCTATTCATGTTGTTATGTCCCTAACTTGTTTTAAATAAATATAAATTAATATCTTTTTGTGTTCGTATCCACAGGTAGCAAAGCTCTACTGTTTAATGGCAACAACCTCTAACCTCTGAGCCCCGACCTTTCAACCCGATTGACAATCGCAAGCCATCAAAGGTAAATACAGCCCCACCCCCTCCAACCCCACCCTTGAGACCGTAACGAACCCACGAGCTAGTGAGAGGGAGGGCAGGGGTTTTCAACATTCACTTTTGAAAGTCTGGGTGGGATCAGACTGTTACAAGGAGCTGATGGTGTTTTCAATATCATAGTATGATTGTGTGTGTTTTTGCCGCTGGTGTTTTCAATATCATTGTATGATTGTGTGTGTGTTTTCCGCTGGTGTTTTCAATATCATAGTATGATTGTGTGTGTGTTTTCCGCTGGTGTGTTCAATATCATAGTATGATTGTGTGTGTGTTTTCCGCTGGTGTTTTCAATATCATAGTATGATTGTGTGTGTGTTTGTCTTGTGATCTTCAGTGTGGAGTCAAGAACAGTCGCCATTGATCGTATTCGCCATTTTTAAAAAAAATGGAATGCATTCAGATGGAACGAAATTAAAACAACGTTGAATGGCATTTTAAAAGTAATGAAGGTCCTCTGATTACTCAATCCATAATTCCCGTGGTAGGATTAGCGATAGTCACGTGACAGTTGAGACTAGTTGAAATGTCAACAGTTCCATGCAGTGGTCGATGTAGAAAGAGAAAAGGTGTGTGTGTGTGGGGAGGGAGGGAAATGGTGGTGGTGGTTGTTATGGGGCAGGGTTTGCGTGGAGTGGAACGTGTTCACAAGAGTTAACGGAGCGTGAAGTTTAAAAACTAAGTACAATTGACGTCACGATACATTTTTTTTTTGGTGCTTAAAATCCATGAACTTGGTAAGTTTTTTCTTAATAGGAAATATATACACTTGGTTAAAAGGAAACAAGCCACCGTGTGTGTCGAGAAAAGACCGGGGGGGGGGGTGAGGGGGGATAGTGCCATCCAATGATTCAATGATTGCATTCCTTGGTTTACAATCGTGTCTTTGATGGAATGTGGATTTGATGGCGTCTTGTAACACAGAGGTTCCCGATCTATTGTTTGAATGGCTCTACTGGGCACTATTTATTTGTGTTCGTCTTAAAAAGTGATGGCGAACCTATGCCACGGGTACCACAGCCGACACGCAGAGCCTCATCAGCCGGCACGCGACTAAAATGTTACTTCCTTAATCAAACCACTGCTGGCACTTTGTGTTGGCATTAAGCTATGTAAGAGTAGGACGCAATGATCCTCTGTATAGAAGGATCGTCTGTAACAGATAGAGATAAGATAAGATATTAAAGTAGGTTTTAATTGAAATTTGGGCACGCGGCGCCAAAAAGTTTCGCCATTACTGGTCTAAAAGATCTGCTTATTACCGCCCTCTCCTCCAATGTGGAGATAGAAATATCTGAGTAGATATTCAGGGTGTCTTCAAACTTTACAAAATCTCCACATTTCACAGTCCACAGCCCAGTGTCTACAGTCCACAATCCACGGTCCACAGCCCACGGCCCAGGGTCCACAGCCCACACGGTCCACAGCCCACAGTCCACAATCCACGGTCCACAGCCCACGACCCAGGGTCTACAGCCCACATTTCATGGTCCACAGCCCACACGGTCCACAGCCCACAGTCCACATTTCACGGTCCACAGCCCAGGGTCAGGGCCCACAGTCCACAGTTGAAGATTAAACCAAAATCCAAACAAACCAACGCCTTGACAGCTTAGTGGCTCGTAATGTCATAGTTGTCGGCTCAAAAAATCCCAGCTGCAATGATTCAATGAATGAGTTACATTCGATTTGCGTTTGAGAACCTTTGCACTAGAAGAACCTCAGTCGATGGGAATGAGAAAATCAAATGACCAAAGATTTCCAAACATTCGTTAAAAGAAAGTAGTTGTCTGTAAACGTGAAGAGAAACTGTTACCAGCCCAATCAGCGCTGTCAAGGGATGAAAGCTACAGCCTGCAGCCTCTATAAGACTTGTCTTTATTCTGACATCCTTGCCAGTGTTTCATTACTGTAACTTTCATGATGGGTGGGGCTAAAGGGGGTTGGGGGCGTTTCCACTCCAAGATAAGGTCAATGAACTCAATAATGCCCCGTTGTATAGTCGAAATTTATTCAATCCAGGGGGAAACCTAACAAAGAAGACTTTTTTTTTCTAAAATCTGTGTGGTATGTGCATGTGTATATGGTTTATTGTAACAAGTGGTGCACTTGGTTGCGCGGTGGAATCTGTGCAAGAGATGCCGCGAAAAATCTGTGGGAAACAGTCAAGTTTTTTAAAAACATTTTCTTGAATGTTTTCATGGAATTTAAAACCAACACTGAAATCTTGTAGGTCTTTAACCCAAGTAATGTCTGAATCTTAAACACTCACACCATGGATTTCCATTTATGACCACGCAACGATAGTAAATTTGTCACTATTTAAACTTGCCCAGTTAGTCTCTACTCCAGTTTACTTAACTCTTTCTCTCACATTTTTAGCGCATTTTCGAGAAGTCGAATGCGCTATTGCACCCGTTTTGTCCGTCCGTCCATCCGTCCGTCTGTCATCACCCTAGATCTCAGCATCCATAAGTCCTAGACCCATGATGTATATATGTTTTTTGTATGTCCTGACCTGCCATTTGTGCATCAACACTCAGTTACTCGATCCGTTAAAAAACCCCGTTAAAACTACCAAAAAACATTGCGAATCGAGAGATAACACTGGCGCAGGCAACGGCCGCCATTGCCGGAAGTCTTAGTATTATCAAAAGTATTAGTTTTTTTTTTGTTGACGTCATTAGAATATGTGTAAAAGTTTAGAGAGTTTTACGTCATCATTTGTGGTATATTCATTACACAAGAAAATTCATAAAAATATGTCTAAAATCTAAACACAATTACTGATATCTACATAATGCTGATATCTAACATAAGTACTGATACATAATACGAAAATGCGCTAACACGTCCTGAGTTCCAAAAGGGACCAGGCTTAACATGATTTTTTCCTATCTCCCACGTTTCTCTCTTCTGCCTCCTCTCCCATTCCCTCTCAACCAACCCTCTATATTTGTCCACCCAATGACAGCGCCGCTAATAAAGACCACATGAGCTGGACAACTGGCACTCTAACACTGCTCTCCATAATTATATGGCACTATGTTGACGTCATGACAGTACGAGATGAGCCCGTGTATACATTATGGATTTGTTATCTACCCTTACCACTACTGACTGTTGATTTGTTATCTATCCTTACCACTACTGACTGTTGATTTGTTATCTACCCTTACTACTACTGACTGTTGATTTGTTATCTATCCTTACCACTACTGACTGTTGATTTGTTATCTACCCTTACCACTACTGACTGTTGATTTGTTATCTATCCTTACCACTACTGACTGTTGATTTGTTATCTA
>MUZC01000497.1:87772-103280 GCA_002072015.1 Radix auricularia
TGTATAGTTACAAATCACTCCCTCTGTATAGAAAGAAAACACTCTTGTTTGTATAGTTACAAATCACTCCCTCTGTATAGTTACAAATCACTCCCTCTGTATAGTTACAAAACACTCCTGTTTGTATAGTTACAAATCACTCCCTCTGTATAGTTACAAATCACTCCCTCTATATAGTTACAAATCACTCCCTCGGTATAGTTACAAATCACTCCCTCTGTATAGTTACAAAACACTCCTCTTTGTATAGTTACAAATCACTCCCTCTGTATAGCTACAAATCACTCCCTCTGTTTGTTTAATTACAAATCACTCCCTCTGTATAGTTACAAATCACTCCCTCTGTTTGTATAAATACAAATCACTCCCTCTGTTTGTATAAATACAAATCACTCCCTCTGTTTGTATAGTTACAAATCACTCCCTCTGTATAGTTACAAATCACTCCCTCTGTATAGTTACAAATCACTCCCTCTGTATAGTTACAAATCACTCCCTCTGTTTGTATAGTTACAAATCACTCCCTCTGTTTGTATAGTTACAAATGACTAATCACTCCCTCTGTCTATTTGCCGGGTGACATTCCATGCCCTTTGTTTGAGGACAGCCTCCTCATTTTGTGGCCTGGCATTCAAGTCATACTGGGATAAAGTCAGCCTGTTCCAGCACAAGTTCAAGACACAAAAACGTTTGCTTTGTCTGGTGTTAAACTATTTCAGCTTCGTTTATGTCATGTTAATCATATTTGCTCCTTTGATTTTAATGAACAATTATTTTTTTAATTACCTGTTTTTCAAAATCCAGTAATCTTGAGTCTTGTTTGCCCCGTAACCAACCACCAGGACAGCATGGTCTAACTGCTACGTGCTGCAAGAAGGTTCATCGTACCGCCTTTATTGAGCTGGAAGCTTTTATGGTTCGCATCGATGGCAACACTCACTGGCCCGACCTTTGCGTACATGCAGGGATGTGAGCACCAGTTAATGTGTTGACATACGGACACATCCTTTTATATATGCACTTCAGACTTGGGCAGTGCTTGTGAAACACATAGTACATGGATATAGTTTTAAATACACAAATGGCAAGGCAATAGATTAAATTTCAATGAACACAAGATATTTATTAAACCTGTGGGCTATTGACGGCCGGATTAAAAAAAAAAAAAAATTTATTTTAAAGTCATTTCTTTACATTAAAAATTTTTTATTTTCTCTTTAATCTAACTACAAGTGGTTTGTGGTCACTGAAATAGGACTCATAAATGAAACATTCTAAATTGTAATCAGCTAATCGCCCAAATACTCCGTCAATTGTTGTTTGATAGATCGTGGTTGCCAATCTTGGTGAAAGTAGTTGAATGTTGAAGCTTGTTTCGAAAAAGTTTTCAATTTCTGCCCCTGGGCCGCTAAGATCTTGATTGAAGTCACCACAAATGATTACGTTTGGTTGATTGAGTTGTGCTGCAAAGTTTTCATTGATGAAATCTTTGAAAAACCGATTGTTTGTTGCTGGATTTTTGTATATGTTGATAACGACAATGTCATCAACCATACACTGTGTTGCTTCGATGTGTTGATGTTGACCAGATCCTCAAAGTTGTGAAACCGTGCATGTTTCTTTTCTAAATGAACATTTAAAATGCATTAATCGAGTAACTGAGTGTTGATGCACAAATGGCAGGTCAGGACATACAAAAAACATATATACATCATGGGTCTAAAAACATATATACATCATGGGTCTAGGACTTTCATACTTCCAAGAGCTCTACTGCCACTACAAGAGGTCGGATCGAGTAACTGAGTGTTGATGCACAAATGGCAGGTCAGGACATACCAAAAACATATATACATCATGGGTCATGGATGCTGAGATCTAGGGTGATGACAGACGGACGGACGGAGAGACGGACAAAACGGATACAATAGCGCATTTCTACTTCTCGAAAATTCGACTTCTCGAAAATGCGCTAACAACAACATTTTCTATCAATATTTCTTTATACTTCTACTTTATTGAACATTCTCATGTCTCACACGTACACCATGAGTATATTTTTTTAATGACATTAGTAGAGCTGTTATCGATTAATTTAAATTTAATCACTAACTTTTGAAAAATTACCGAATGATTAATCGATAATATTGATTAAAGCTAAAAATAAGATGTATGACGTCATTAAACTGAATATTTCAAGGGAAGTATCAAAAACAGGAAATTGACATTTTTAATTTAAATATACTCTAAGTAGCTCAATAAAATGTCAATGAATTTAAATTTTGTTATTGTTAGAAATCTTATAAAGTAAAAACAGTGTTTAATTTTTTAATATAATTTTCATTATAAAAACAACTTATTTTAAAGTTAACACTTGAAAAATCTTTTTTTTTTAAATTGCGAAGTTTGAACGTAAAAAAGCATTAATTATTAATAATTATTTATTAAAAAATTGTAGATATTTCTTAAAGAATTTTCTTAAATTTTAATGGCTATTTTATCGATTAAAAATTTTTAATCGATAAAATTTTAACGATTAATCGAGAAATTAATCGTTAATCTTCGCAGCACTGGACATTAGTATTTTGAAAACACAATAATTTAAAAAGTGATAAGCTGCTTCACTAGCACTGTCCAAAAAACTTAGCAGTCCAGAGTCCAGAAATTCGTGGCTTCCTTGCTCTTGGATGTTTGCCGAGAGTTGCGAAAAGTACGGGCACTCGCAGGAGATTATCAGTCGTATTCTTGACACCAGATGGTGTCCACCAGTTGGGTTTGATTTTTTTTCTATAGATATTACTTTTGTGAAAATGAATCTTTGTACATGTAAGTGCTTCCAAACAAGGACTCCTGTCTGAAAGCCAGTGTGGTTTTCGAAGAGAGCGAGGAACCATCGACATAGTTTTTTGCTGCCAGACAGCTGCAACAGAAATGCCAGAAGCAGAACTCTGACCTTTTCTCCATCTATGTTGACCTAATCAAGGCTTTCGACATAGTTGGCAGAGAGGGTTTGTGGAAGATCATGGCCAAGTATGGTTGCCCAAGCAAATTCATTTCCTTGGTGCAACAATTCCACGAAGGCATGCAAGCCAGAGTCCAGGACAGAGGAGAGTCATCTGAACCTTTCCCAGTCACAAAAGGTGTCAAGCAGGGATGCGTCCTGGCACCAACGCTGTTTAGCATCATGTTTTCTGACATGCTGACAGACACCTTCAGAAACGAGGATGTTGGTGTCAAGCTGAGGTACCGTACAGATGGCAAACTGTTCAACATTCGGAGCCTTCAGGCAAAAACCAAGGTCAGGACCTGCTATTTGCAGACGATTGTGCCCTCAATGCTGCCTCAGAGGATGACATGAAACGCAGTGTTAACTTGTTCTCCAGCGCTTGCACTAACTTTGGTCTGACAATTAACACAAAGAAGAATGAAGTCCTTTATCAACCCGCTCCTGGAAAGCCTTATGTTGAGCCCAACATCACTGTCAACAGCCAGAAACTCAACGCAGTGAAACGCTTTACATACCTAGGCAGCACACTGTCTCAAAATGTCACCATCGATGACAAAGTGAATGTCAGAATTGCCAGGGCCAGCTCCACTTTTGGCAGGTTGTACCCGAATGTCTGGAACAGAATAGGCAATACTATCCAGACCAAAGTGAAAGTATATAAGGTAGTGGTGCTCCCTACACTGCTTTATGCATGCGAAACATGGACCGTGTATCAACGCCATGCTAAAAAGCTGAACTACTTTCACACAACAAGCCCCAGGAAGACTCTTGGCATAAAGTGGCAGGACAAAACTCCAGACACAGTGTTACTACCCAAAGCTGGCCTCCCCAGCATCTTCACCCTCCTGATGCAGTCACAGCTTCGCTGGGCAGCTCACCTAGTTCGAATGCCAAATGAGAGACTACCAAAGAGACTCTTCTATGGCGAGCTCCAGCATGGCCAGTGGTCCCTGTCAGGGGTATGAGAACCACTGCGTTTTAAAGTTGTATTTTTGACTGGTCACAAACTCATGTTTGATCTGTGAACGAAGTCACGGGGGGGAGTTCACGTGGAGCATTGCTCAGGCCACGCAAGGTCGGTCCAGGCCGACGGATATATAACTCGGGTGTCTCAATGTGTGGAGAGACGGACAAGGAGGATGTTGTAGAGAGCAGTGGGGTGTAGACAAGTCACCGGTGTCAGAACACGAGATTTCCGCAACTGTTAGAGCTGCCGTGTTAGTCTGTAGGACTGTACAGCGGGGCTAGATGGTAACTGAGAGACACGGAGATATGTGTTATTGAGAAGACCAGAAGTGTACATAGTTGACAAGTGTCTTGGAATGTAAATAAAGATTGCTGATGAGAAAAAGGACTTGTGTTGCATTAATTGTACAACAGTGTTGGAGTGTAAGTCTCGGGACCTAAAACCCTAGACAACGGTCCACGACAGTCCCATGGTGGACAAAAGAAACGCTTTAAAGACACATTGAAAGCCTACCTGAAAGCGTTTGCAATAAATCCAGACACGTGGGAAGAAGCTGCAATGGACCGGTCCATCTGGCGCCAATCCATCCACGAAGGTGACAGGACATGCGAGGCAAACAGGATCAACGCCGCAGAAAAGAAGAGGCAAGCCCGAAAGGCCCGCGCTGTTAAGCCTCCAGGAGACAACCCACTCGTCCCATGTCCTTTCTGTTCCCGAACCTTCCGTGCCAGGATCGGTCTCGTCAGCCATCTGCGCACACTTAGGCAAAACTAGTCCCAGCAAACCTCAGATGACTAGAGTGGTCCTCGTCGACTTGACGGACGAACGAACGAACGAGAGTGTTTCTTGCTATTTCGCGAAACTTGTGATACTCCACAGCTACTTTCCATGTCTTCAGTAGATTGTTTTTGTCCTCTAATTTCTTTACAAGCTGCGCGTTATTTTTTTAGTTCGATCAGTTCAATTTGGACATCCAACTGTGCACTCTCTGTCTCCATCTAATGTGGAAAAGCTACGAGTCTCATATATTCTGAGACCTTGTCGAAATCCTGAAAACGTTCTGCGAATTCCAACAGCGCTTCGACGACGCCCGAAAAGGACGTAGCCTAAACTTCATCTTTTATTATTTAATATTAGGCTGCTAAACTTCATGACCTGCCCTCATTAGCTACAGCTTCAGTCTAACATCCTATTTCAATGTCTAAAAATGCTAAACCATGCAACTAACGCTACAGCTGCCGGAGTCGTAATTTGTTTCGCAATAACAAGTGCTTAAAAGTGTAAAAGAATATTCGATATTTCATTTAAAACTTTACATAATATATTGCCAAGCTGCAAATATTTGACAGTGGTAGGTTGTAATTTACACAGATTTCCACGGCAGGTTGCGCACCCCTGATTTAGATGATATAAATGCAATAAATTTAGTTGTTAATTGTGTCACATCAAATGGGCCCAATAATTCAGATTTCCTTCTAACATGAGCCCTGACAAAAAGCACTCCGTTAATATTGGACTTGTTATTAACCACTATGAAAATTTTTGATGTCATTAAAAAATATGTCTACATAATTCAAACATTAAGAGAAATATACATACATTAAATTATTAAATTCATTACAATAAATTATAGCTCTATTAAAATAATATCATAGAAAAAAAGTTGTCCCTCTACTACCATTGGCATTTTTTTCTAGCTTTCACCCTTCCATCTTTATTTGTCCCCCTCCCCCACCAATCACATAACAAAAAAATTCGTTGACCTGTTGGGTATGTAGATGTTTAAGATGCGCACTTAAGGATTTTCACATGTCTACTATCACTATTGTGAACACATTTTGTCTGTTTGTTTATGGTTAGTCAATATAAAAATGATTCTGGATCTTTACCTCAATGAAAAGGGAATTAATTTTTTTTTTAGAATGATGTGTTGGTGAATGGGAATTATCAGACAAAAAACACTTTACATTTTTAAAAATTCTATTATAGTATTTTATAAATTGCATTCGAATATGTTTGACTTACTGAATTGCTTTATCCCACAATTTAAAATCTTCTGGACAGTATCGAGAAGAATAATCCTTACCCCCCTCCCAAAAAAAAAAGAATTAATTAAAAAAAAATTAATTTAAAAAAAAATTGGTTCAATTCTTCTACTAGAGAATTTTGAGTTTCAAGGCTTCCTAGTTTCCAGTTTGGAGCTAAAAGGATATGGCGCATTTCTTTAATTTGAAAACACGTTGTAAACACGACAAAGACGGGACAAAGACATGACTTTTTGTTTACCGTAGCCACAGCCTTCTGCAGATCATCTTCACTTCCTTGCATTACTTTCTTGTATGAGCTGATCCGTGCACCAACAGTGCTGGAGTTAAACCGGCATCTGCCTTGCTTTAAAAATATGTTTAGAATAGAATTATTGTGAGTTTTATTGTAATAATTATTAATTCATATTCTTTCTGTCTCACATGCTCACATGCCCCCCTCCACTCCCAGAAATATCATATGCTACAGGTGTGTGAGTAATTAATTACCTGAACATATTAATGCTGCAATATACCCGGCTTAGCAGTAAAAGTAAGAAGGATTTAAAAAAGAATTTTAATTCAATTGAATAACTTGTGCCTGAGATCAGTTTAACGTTACGTAGCACACACCTTAAGAATGTCAAGTGCAAGTAACAGATACCTGAAGAGTCTAAGTGTATTTAAACATACCTTGGGGGTGTAAGTGTAAGATGACTCCGTGTCGATGCCTTTGTTGTAGATGATATACTGAAGTGCAATCTCAGGCCAACCACCACCACAACCATAGTTGGCTGTGGAGAATTAACAAAATATTTGGATTGTGTTTCTTTATATGCCAGGATACTATGCTCGTTTTTTACCTTTAAAAATAAAAAGAAAGAATTTATAAGTTGACTTGCTGTCGAGAAGGGGTGACCTCTACGCGGTTCGACAGACGAGTAGGGTCGTGGAGCAGATCACGACCTGAAACCGACAAACCCCTGGCTTGGAAAGCCGAAGTCCGAGGTTAGGTGCTAGTCATACATGATTACAGTCGCTGTACGGATCTTAGGCAAAGCATTTAGATGCAATGCCGATGATGAAAACCAAAGTACCCGTTGAGGGTCGGGTTACTCGGAAGTGACCGTTTCATCCCCCTCAATTAACTAGCAACGCTACTGAGCGGAGCCGGTTTAGGGCCAGGAGCACCAGCACGGATTAGTAAAACGGTACCGCTAGGAAACGCTTTGGACGCCAGCTCTGAGGAAACCTTCCAGTGGGGGTTAAACCCTAGGTTGGGCAGTGATGATCCCCGCATTGCGGCGATCCTAACTAATAAGACTCGTAAGCTTTGCCGGGAGGGCGCCGAAGTGATAGCGAGTCAAAGTAGGGAAATTCCACCCCTCCCTCGGGAGGACAACTTTAGTGGGAGGCGTTTTCGACCTAGTGTCCTGGACGCCCAGGCAGCCGCTTCTAGAAGCGACCGCTCCGGTGGGGGCTTCTCAGCTTTTACGTCCCTTAGGAGGTCAGAGAGCTGAGGGGGTTTTCCGGGAAGCCCCATGAAGAGCGCAGGCTCGAGACTGCTGATTTTCTTCCACATGTAGGATAAGTTGACTTTCAGTAATATTTGAAGCCCCACATATAATTCCTTTCAGAAGTGAATTTAGATACCCTACGTATAACAAGTTCAGTTAATGCATGTAATCTATGTAATCTACTGTCACTGAATTTCCGTGTGCCTGTAAATATTTTCTCCTAACCTGAGCAGTCCACAAGATTTGATTCTGAAAGTGAGACAAGATTGCCAGTTGCCTTGAAATGTTTACCTTCTACTGATCCGATTGTGGAGAAAGCCCAGCAGGATCCACACTGGCCTTGATTTTTGACACCCGTTACGGCGCCCTTTGCTCTCCAGTCCACAGTTTCTGGTAAAACTCCCTTGTGCTTTCCACTGAGCACAGGCAAATGTTGCTCTCTGTTGTCCAAATTGATATAACATTTCATGCTCCTTTAGAATTCTTCTAAAGTCTGAACACAATTAAAAACATGAGATTCATTAAAATTCATTGATATCCGAAAGTATTTGGCGATCAACCTTTGAAAGATAAGTTAAAAATAGATTTTTTAAAATTACAAAAACAATTCTATCTTCAGCACAGACAATAAGTTCCAAAGCAACAATAAACAAAATATACTTCAAAAATTAAATACTTTTTGAAGAAATTAGCAGAAATATCTAAAATGGATATAGAAACAATTTAATTTCTAAAGACGACAATAAAACTTATGGCATATTATGAAATATAAAAAAATGGAACCCACAGAAAAAAAAATCCTAGTAAAAGTCCCAAACAATAAACCACATTATGGTAATGAGATCAAAGCTAACAACCTCAACACATTATTTTTATCCTCGGGTGAGATGGGCAGCTCAATAAACTTAAATAAATTAAAAGAAATACATAACTGTAGAAGAATGAGGCATAAATAAACTTTTAACAAAACTAACAAACAAACGAAACTAATGGTCAAGATGAATTACCAGCTAGAGAACTCAAAGAACTAGACAATCAACTGTCCACAGTCCTTCAGTATTTTTTCAAACCTCTCTAAATCAGTGCCCCAGCCAAAGAGATATTACAGGCCCTGATAATTATAGACCTGTTTACATAACAAGAATTACTTGTACATTCCTAAAACTAAAACACCTAATACTAGTACACGAGTTAATCACCTAGAAAAATATAATGTACTGTGTCCGCATCAAATTGTCTGTAGGAAAAACAGATCATGTGCACAATTATTTGGTCTAATGGACGATTTGTTATCAAAGTTAGATACTAGTATCAAATACATAATATTATAACAGAATTCTCAAAAAATTTCATAAAGTTTGCCTTTCTAAATTACTAAGAAAAATTAAATTATTTGGCAACTCTGTTTCCATACATCAGTGGATCCAAGATTTCCTTTTATGTAAGAAGCAAAATATAATAATTCAAGGATCCAATTCAGTACCAAAACATTGGTAAACCCATGAGTTCCATGAGAATGTGTCCTAGACTCGCTAATCTATATATATAATTCTCTACATGGTCCAACCATGCAGGACACCTTGTAAGTAGCAAGCGGTCTGACCCCACCAACTAATCAGATTGCAAGAAAAGTTAGTGCACAGCGTGGGGGGTCATCGAGACCAACAATGCGTTGAATTGAGGTCAATTACTATGTTCTTTCAGAACAACAAAATAACATGTATTTCGTAGTGGAGTGGTTATAACATTCGCCTAACAAGCGGAGGTCACAGGTTCAACCCCCAGCTAAGACATTACTCTTTAATTTTTTAAAAAATGTTTGTGTTTTTTCCCCGTTCATTTCCCACTTTCTTTTCGATCATGACTTCAGGGTTGCCAACAGTCCGTAAATTTATGAACAGTGCGTAAAGATTTGTCGTAAAATTGTCAGTCCGTAAAATAACGTAGAAAAATTTAAGACGTTCATAAAAAATAACAAAACGTGGAATCTCAACATCTAAAAAATCAGAAAAATCATGTTTGTGATATCCATTTTCTTGATTCAAATTTTAACGTTTAAATTATTTTAGTGCCACCCCGCGCTCTATTATTTAACTGTAAGAGCTTTCTTGACAGCTGGAAAGTACAAACTTTAAATCACGCGATAAATTATTCATTGGTTATCAAACTAAACTACAGCTGTAAAAAGTGGATGATCCGTCGACTGTTGAAAAGTTTATGTTGCTGTTCTTGCATTTTTATACCAATGCAGTCGGTGCAATTAAGGAAAGAAGGCCCATTAGCAACAAAGTGCTGAAGCTCATGTCAGTACTAAAACCCACTAACAGAAAATATCGGTGGAACAATCGGAAATTTTGGGACTGGCCCAGTTTTTTTCCAAAAATTGTGTCTCCAACAGATTTTTTTTTGGAGGCCGCGTTACCAAGTTATTACCAAGTTGCGATTTAAGAAATGTCAAGCCCTGCTGAGGTTATGGTGCTTTCTGGCATCAAATTGGACAGATGACTAGAAATTTCGAAAACAAACATTACAGACTTTCGCTACTTTCGAAGTTTGCACGAACAATGCTGGCGCTTGCACGTGGAACAGCAAAAGTAGATCGCGTTTTTTTTTCTGCCGTTAGTTTATTTAAAACCAACTTGATAAACAAACTGTCTACTCTTATATTGGAAAGTTTACTGACTGTGAGAAATGGACAGGAAAAATTACTCCCACAATGATCGACAGTGTAAATGTTTCTATGTATGGTCATAAGCAGGAGGAATTAAACACTGTGAATGATGATGAATGTCATACAAAAAATTAACGTTATAGGTTATGAGCATGGTAATAAAGACGTGTTCATATGGATACTTTACATTTTTTTAGCTACAATGCTTGTATTATGCTTCATATTCGTTCGTTGTTAGGTCAAAATTTTATGCTGAGGCGTCACTAGGGTTGGTGTCACCCGGGGTGGTAGCTCATGGTGTCACCAGGGGCGGTAGCTTTTGGTGTCACCCCCTCATGATTTAATCCATAGAACTCCTCCGAATTTTCCAGTGCCAAATGAAGAAAATATATAGAATTTTACAGTCTGGTATCACCCCCCTGATGGAGTCACTCGGAGCGGCCCGCCCCCATCGCACTCTCCTAGCGACGCCACTGATTTTATGTTAAATGTAACAGTAAAAAATTTTTTTGTCCGTACATTTTGTTGAGAGTTCTTATTTTTTTAAAGTAAATACTATTTTATTGAGTTGTCAACCCTGCATGACTTTGCAACCTTGCTGTAAGCTTTGTTTCTCGACATTGGCATAATAACTTCGTGCTCTCCGTTGTGCTCAGTGACAGAAAAGTAGTCACACACTCTCCTCAATAATTACTTTTGTTGTATACAACAATTGTATGTTGCTCTCTCCAGAGTTCATTATTTTCATTCACTCACAGTCGTTTGCCCAAACCCACCCCATTTGGACAATTGTGTCTTTACTGGGAGTCTTCACCCGTCACTAAATCATTAGCGGCGTATGCTACGACGGGGATCGGCTATTAGTTTATGTTTGACAAACTAGGGTGTTGCAGGGTGGGGGTGACAAGTAGCTAACACCAGAGCACATGTTTCCAGAACAACAATGCGTCGGCATTTATCCCCGCCCCCAAGGTTCATTCGCTTTGTTATAATTTCTTCGTGATGTAGTTTGTGTCTTTTCACATTCCCCCCTTTCTTTGCAATATTTATGAGCAACTTTGCGGCAATGCTCACGCCGCTTGCATCTAGTTTTCCTAATTGTCAGATTTGCTTTGTTTCACAAGGTGAACTCTATTTAGCCTAAAGGTAATTTAAGTATTGCATTTATAAGTTATAAGTGTCATTTCAATGGTACCTTGCCAACTCACCATGTCAGCAAACTGGTTCTCCCCAAGATAGTAGCTCTTCAAACCCTGTGCATATAATTCATTGACTTCTCTAATGGTCTGTAAGTTGGATAGCCAAATAGACTTTCTAATGATGTCATCCTCACCTATGTAGGTTTGGTTGTATCTTGATTTGAAAGCAATCCATTCAGCCTCAGTGCTTGCAGACGCCATGGTCACAATAATGGCGAAAATAGTGAGACACAACATCTGGATATTTGATTAATTCATAAAGTTAATTTTACGTTCATAATCTCAATGAATAAATTGTTTTTGCTTTAAGACTTAAGTAGAGTGTTTTTAACATAAGCCTGTAATACTTACTTAAACTTAATCTAACGATTATTGACAACAATATTATAATATTCTTAATTAAAATTAATAACATACAAAGTGTTTCCCTCAAATGAGATAGGATGTTGTCGAGAATAACACTTACCTTGGCAGTAACATCACAATCACTCCCTCTCTGGAAAAAGAAATAGAAACGAAAATCGGCAAAGCCGCATCGGTAATGACAAGTCTATACCAAATACTTCAAATAGGGCGGAACAATGCACAGCTCACGGATATGACGAAAATTACAGTGTACCAGGCCTGCCTGCTCAGCACACTCCTTTGTAGAAGCCAGTACTGGACGACATACGCCAAGCAAATAAAGCAGCTTAATAGTATCCACATGCGATGCTTGCGTAGGATCCTAGACATCAAGTGGTAGGGTAGAATCACAAAGGTAGAGGTGCTATGGAGGAGTGATATTTTGAGTATGCACTCAATCCTGAGTGAGAGGCTCGTGCGGTGATTAGGCCATGTCCACATAATGGGCTCGCAGCGCATTCCAAGTGTTCTGCTTTACGGTGAGCTGGCCACTGGTCTAAGGAAAGGAGGGCCCCCCCCTGCCTGCGCCACGAGGAAGTCTGCAATAACACATGTTACTGGTGGGTATCGACCACAGAACGAGGGATGCCATTGTTGAGGAGCACACCCTCTGGCAGTCAAAGGTCTGCTGAAGCCACCCTTACAACTGGGAGTGAGGAGAGAAGAACCAGAGGAAAGTGGGGGGGGGGAGCGCAGAGGGGCAGGAGTCAACGCCATCGTTCCTTGAGGATTGATGGATGCCATATAAATTAATTATAATAAAAGGTAAATGTGTAGCCGAGTGGAGGCTTTAAGTTAATTAAAACAATCATGAAGTCCAATTCACTAGTGGCTAGTGGTTTAAGGTTAGGCAACAGGTTTATTGTAACAATGCACAGCGCCCCACAAATCAACAAGTCTCCGTCAGCACAGCGCCCCACAAATCAACATGTCTCCGTCAGCACAGCGCCCAACAAATCAACAAGTCTCCGTCAGCACAGCGCCCCACAAATCAACAAGTCTCCGTCAGCACAGCGCCCCACAAATCAACAAGTCTCCGTCAGCACAGCGCCCCACAAATCAACATGTCTCCGTCAGCACAGCGCCCCAAAAATCAACAAGTCTCCGCCAGTCTTCACTCTCCGCTCCTCTCATTCACTCAATCTTGGCACCGCTACTGACCAGAGGGAGTGTGTCACTTGCACACCGGTCGTGTCCATACTCATCACTAAATATGTGACATTTGAGATGGCATCAAAGGCCCTGAGTTACTGAAACTCTTATAGGTCCCGCTGGGGAATCTCTTGGCAAACTCCCCCCTCCCCCGAGGGGCGTAGCTGACAAGGGCACCCCAACACGGTCCCCTCTAAGAGGGGGCCGCCTAGGCAGGGTTAAGTTCGCTCGAGGCTCACCATCCTGCCTCTCAAGGGGGTTTCCTCCCTAAGGAGGATGTGGATTTGCCTATTTCGACCCGCCGTAACTGCGGTGCCACCACAGCGCATGAAACGGATCTATCTACCTAGGACTGTCGCAAGATGGGGGGAATCATCATTGTAACCCTCCCGGGGGGTGCGGGCAACCGCAGAACCAACCACATAGTGTTGGGTAAGGGCTCCCCTTATCGGGAAGGTTTCCTCAGAGCTGACGTCCGCCCAAAGTTCTTCACGGCACTTTTTCTAGTGTTTTACTGGCCCTCCTGGCCCTAAACAGTGCCGTTCACTGATTCTAACTAGAAAGGGGGACGAAACGGCCGCCTCGGATGACCCGACCCTCAACGGGCACAATGGTTTTCATCATCGACAGGGGCGATCTCCACCATGGTCGCCTCTGTCTTAGTTCCGTACGGCGGCTGTAATAATCTGTCTAACTTCCTAGCTAGCCCTAACCGGACTTCGACCTTCCTGGTCGGGACTTTTAGTTTCGGGTTTCGCGTACCCTACTCATCCCGGGGACCACGTAGAGGTAAGCCCCTTCCCCGGGCCATACTCATCACTGGACTGACCGCCCCGTGCTGTAAAGACGGCTGTTATGTGGTCAGTCACTCTGCGTGAACTCAACTGACTTCGAGGGCTGGAGTAGCCTATACTTGAAGTGACCCGTGACGGTCATCTAACGCCGACTGCAGAGGTTAGCTCTAGCACACGGCTACAAATGAACTATACTTTAAATCACAAATAACAATAAATGTGAACTTGAAAATGAGATCGAACTAGAATTAAATTCCGGTTAACATTGACGTAGAAATTTAAATTTTATTATGATGTAAAACTGACGAAAATTTAATTCAAACTTTAATTACCGACATTCGAAATTCTAAGGACGTTTTGTACGAGTTATAAGAAATAAGTGGACATTGCAAACGATTCTGATTCGACGTCTAATTAAATGAATGACCAGCTGCGGCCATCTTTATTGTTTACCGTAACGATAACCTTGACCTTTCAGCGTTGCAACTATTTCACAAAACTTTAGATTAACGAAAGACCGAATTTGTTTCATGCATGGCTTACCCTATCAAATGGTGAGTCCAGATTAGGCTAAATGTATAACACGTCTTTTAACGATAATGGAATAAATGCCAATACTTTTTTTTAATATATTTTTTTAATTTTTACATTCTTAGGACCTCAGGACATTATTATTTAAGAATCTGGGAGCAACAGTAACAGAGATTTTATTATTAGCCCTTTAAAAGTGCTTTTCCACTACACTGATCTACGTCGGCATGCTTGTCAACAGGTGAAGTGGGCGGTTCTCAAAACTTATGAGATTTTAAAAAAAATTAATTTAACTTTTGCCTTTTGAAAATTCCCGACAACACTGTGGGATTGTGTTACAATCAATAGGGAACTGCTGCTTGTGGCACGTGGTGTTTTTCTGATCACGGGTTTGTGTGCGTCGCGTATTTAACTGTTTAGCCTTTGGGGCCGACAATAAATGACGTCACGCACCTAGTGGGGGAGGCGGTTGACACTTATATGACAAGTGTGTCATCAGTTGGGGGAAGGTCAATAACCGTGACGTAACATCACAACGTGGAGGTTTAAATATAAGTTCCTCTTAAATATTTGATTGCTTACAATTTATTCATTGACATTTTAAATGGCTTCACATGTGTTACGATATTAGAACGCAGCCTCACAATAAATGCATACTTAAATGACAAAAAAAGTGATTTGCAACATGCTAATTTTCAAATAGGAAATACCGCTTGTATGAGGAGTGGGGCCCCCAGAGCATTGTATTAGCCACACAATATCCCTATCTCGTTAGTGGCGGCATATTAAACTTCCCTAGAGTCCGCCATAGACTGAAAAAGGGGTTACATTATTTATTAATGAACACACTAAGATTAACTAATCTGGCTATTTTAGTTATTGAGCATGAAGTGACTGATACCATTGTTTTGACAGAGTCATCAAAGATTTAGTCATGATAAAAAGCAGAAAAATTTAATGTTGGACATTACACGTTAAATGTTTCATTGTAATTACTATTAAAATGTAATAATACTTCTCATTTGTAATTTTCAAATTTAAAAAAAATTATCAAAAAAATAATGCAATGGTGTCATATTTTTAAGAGCTGCAAATTTGGGTTCTGCCCCGGGCAGCACATACCTACGCTACGCAGCTGCGTCATATAATTATATATATATATATCTATATATATATCAGACGCATTTGTTGTCCGTGTGTCTGTCTGTCTGTCTGTCTGTCTGTTCCCTAATAACTCAAGA
>MUZC01000497.1:110414-121924 GCA_002072015.1 Radix auricularia
TTTATGAATCTCGCAGGTGTATATTATTGAGATACACCGGACACACACACACACACACACACACACACACACACACACACACACAGACATACTTTGATTTTTATATATATAGATATACTTTTTACGGGGTCATTTTTTAAATTAATAATTATTTTGCGCACCACCCGTTGCACGCCTTGTATTCAAATATAAGATCAAACAATGACGTCATAGCGTTACCCAGCAAGAGAGTGAGTGACTTGGGATATTATATTTTATATAGATTTAATTACAAACACTTCAAGCAGAAATGAGACTAAAAAATTAAAAAACAAATACACTTTTAATTTATTTACAAATTTTTTTATTTACAAATCCAAATCTTATATCCTAGCCACTATATCTTCCCATGGAGATGTCAAATGTTTCTCAATTTTAGTATTGGCATTCGACCCCGGACCGGACGGTTCAACCCTGCCAGTTCGACCACAGGACGTTTCGACCCCAGGACGTTTCGACCCCGGTCGGATCGCTCACGGACGGTTCGACCCCGGACGGTTCGACCCCGGACGATTTGACCCTGGACAGTTCGACCACAGGACGTTTTTACAAATAACTATTTTAAACTGTATTTAATTTTAATGTATAGTAATATTATGTTGAATTATTTGTAAACCAAAATTTAATTTTAAAAAGTATATCTAAAAAAATGTCTACGGTGTAGATACGAAGGGGTCGAAACGTTGACAGCGCCAGATTTGTAGGTCTCTGAGCTCCGTTAAGTGAACATTTTAAAAGTTGTTGCTATCAGTTATTAATCAAGTGAGCTAATCATTTCTCACGCATTGTCAAGCTACACTGGATTAAACATTAAAAATAAAATTGTAAAATAATGTATTATTCCACGGCGCGCCACCAAGGAAACTTAACAATAGGCCCACACCTCACACACTAGCTCAGGGTGACGCAGTGTCGGCGACCGAAACCTTAATTTGACATGCATTCAAAACACGTTGTTCAAGAGACTTGTTCTCAGTTGGGTGAGGCTTAGAACTAGGGTGAGGCTCAGAACTCGGGTGAGGCTAAGAACTAGGGGGAGGCTAGGCTCAGAACAGGTGTGAGGCTCAGAACTGGTGTAAGGCTCAGAACAGGTGTAAGGCTCAGAACTGGTGTAAGGCTCAGAACAGGTGTGAGGCTCAGAACTGGTGTAAGGCTCAAAAATAGGGTGAGGCTTGGAACTAGGGTGAGGCTCAGCACTGGTGTGATACTCATAATTAGGGTGAGGCTCAGAGCTAGGGTGAGGCTCAAAACTAGTGTGAGGCTCAGAACTAGGGTGAGGCTCAAAACTAGGGGGAGGCTCAGAAGTATGGTGAGGCGAAGAACTAGGATGAGGCTCAGAATTAGGGTGAGGCTCAGAAGTAGGGGGGCGCTCAGAACTAGGGTGAGGCTCAGAACTAAGGCGAGGATCAGAACTAGGGTGAGGCTATGAATAGGGTGAGGCTCAGAACTAGGGCGAGGCTCAGAACTAGGGTGAGGCTCAGAACTAAGGCGAGGATCAGAACTAGGGGAGGGTACTCTGAACTAGGGTGAGGCTCAGAACTAAGGTGAGGATCAGAACTAGGGGGAGACTCTGAACTAGGGTGAGGCTCAGAACTAAGGGGAGGATCAGAGCTAGGGAGGGACTCTGAACTAGGGTGAGGCCCAGAACGTTGCTTTCCTTCGCATTTTATGCCCTTAAGTATTTAATTTTTTATTTTTTTTAAATTAAATTTAGGAGATATATTTAAATATAAGTATTTCAATATAATGTCAATGAATTTAAGTTTTGTTATTGTTAATTAAGTAAAAAACAATGTTTAATTTTTTCAAAATCCTTTTCCTTTTAAACAGTTTATTTTAAAGTGTACACTTTAAAAATCTTTTTTTTAATGGAAAAGTTTGAGATTAAAAAAGTATTATTAATTATTTATTAATAAATTGAAAAAAATTATATTAAAACATTTTCTTTAATTTAAATTGCTATTTTATCGATTAAATAAATTTAATCGGTAATAAATTTTACCGATTAATTCAGAAATTAATAGTTAATTTCCGCAGCCCTAATTAGAACATATTTTTGTTTCATGAAATACATTAGCATTAATTTTTAAAAAAATGACTTGTTCCCATAAATTGAGATAAAATGAAAAAAATCATGTTAAGCCTGGTCCCTTTTTGGACTCAGGACGTGTTAGCGCATTTTCGTATTATGTATCAGTACTTATGTTAGATATCAGCATTATGTAGTTATCAGTAATTGTGTTAAGTTTTTTGACATATTTTTTTGAATTTTTAGGAACTCTTGTGTGTTGGTGGTGGTAGGAACTCTTGTGTGTTGGCGGTGGTAGGAACTCTTGTGTGTTGGGGGTGGTAGGAATTCTTGTGTGTTGGAGGTGGTAGGAACTCTTGTGATATACATCATGGGTCTAGGACTTTCATACTTCCAGGAGCTCTACTGCCACTACAAGAGGTCGGATCGAGTAACTGAGTGTTGATGCACAAATGGCAGGTCAGGACATACAAAAAACATATATACATCATGGGTCTAGGACTTATGGATGCTGAGATCTAGGGTGATGACAGACGGACGGACGGACAGACGGACAAAACGGATACAATAGCGCATTTCGACTTCTCGAAAATGCGCTAAAAAGAAACATTGCATTGAGTTTAGTAAAAATTCAAGCATCTGATCTCGTAGCACAATATTGAGCCCAGCGGTTACGTGTTTTTGTTTAGAGTTCTCTTTTAAAAGCGTATTCCTTGACGTATAGATCTACCACTTAATTTTCCAAACAAATCGATACCTTTTTTTTTTTACTGTTTTTAAATTTTTGAACGGTTATGCGTTAGTTATAACAACCACTATGTAATCAAACAACTATTGTGCAAAGCCGTTAATAGTCGAAATTACGAATATTTTTGTTGCCGCCTTCAAAATAAAAAGGGTGGTTTTCGCAAATGGATCTACTCTTCAAATGATCACACATACCGCCCTTTGAATGTGTGCCACCCGGGGCGAACCGTCCCCACCCTAGGTACTCCACAGGTTGATTTCAACGTTTGTTAATTTTTTTTACTTTCTTGTAAATTAATATATTAATGTTTTTTTGTTTTTTTTTTACTTTATATATACTTTTTTAAATAAACTAATTAATGCTAATTTAATTTGATTTCAAATAAGTCTTTACTACATTTGATATCCGGTTCCTATCCGGATCTGCCATAGTACGAACAATAGTACGATCTCACAGGAAGTGCGACATATCATAAATGATGTAGATAGTAGATGCCTCGTTAATGTTGTGAACCGTATATCAGAACTAGCCACCTGAATAGAAGTGGGAAGAGACAAAAGTACTGACTGATTTATTATTGCGAAAGAGTAGTGCTTCGGTCTTGACATTATTGAGCGTCAACTTGCTGGGAGTCATCAAAGACTTGACCTCGCCAATGCACCCATCAAAGGGCTGGACAGATGAGTCCATAAGATGGGTAAGAGTGTGTAAGCTGCGTATTATCTGCGAATGATTAGGCATTTTACTCCATGCTTTTCGAACAGTACAAGAAGTGGCATAGCTTCTATTAGGAAAAGACGGGACCCCGTAACGGATTCATGTGAGAGGAAAAGCCATCAGCCATACACAGAGACTTCCTGCGTTAACCGAGTTCGCCAAACTTTAAAGTTTGGATTGTATTGGTCTAGACTGTGGTCAGGAAACCATGGCTCGCGAGCCAGATGTTGCTCTATTTAAAGTTGCATTTAGCTCTCAGGCAAATTGTTGATTATTTAATTTTTAAAAAAAATTCAGACTCGTCTGATTTACATATCAATAGCATATAAAAAACAAAACAATGTTATTAAAAGATTTCAGAGACATAATTACTGTACTTAAAGTGTTAAAATTACACATAATGTCAACATTTACTTGAATTCATAGTTTTAAACTTAATGTATGGCTCTAACATAAATCTTTTTCAAAATATGTGGTGTTTATAGCTCTCAGAAAAAAAGTTTCCTGACCCCTGGTCTACGCAACCATTTTTGGCGCCGAGTGCCAAAATTCAACCAAAACCTAATTAATTATAGCAAAGTGCCAACACTCATATGAAACCTTAAAATCGGGTTTTAGCAGCTTAGCTGGTATGATTAAGGAAGTAATATGTTAGTCGTTTGCCGGCTGATGAGGCTCTCCGTGCCGACTACGCGTGCCATAGATTCGCCATCGCTGGTCTAGGAAAAATGAGTCACTCATTTTTAAACCTGTTAAAAATCAGGGTTTCTAAACCTTGTTGGTGACTTACCCCGCCCCTTTAATGGACTGGTATACTGGGTATCGACACCAAATATTTTAAGGGAAGTGACTACGAATACAACCTTAAAAAAATGTAAATAAAAATATTAAAAACCTTTGAACATCTATCAAGAGATTTGCAGTAATTAACAAAATCACGATTAAATATGCACAAAAAAAGTTTAATGCAGAAATAAAAATAATACATGTAGATCTATAATGATCATGTAAAATCAGTGGTTCTACTCTATTGGTCAAATTCGTCAAACGTTATCTCGCACTTCATGACGATACCCACTAGCACGCACTCACAGGTTCTTAAACCTTACTAACACGACACGCTGTCATTGAAAACCTCCAACCCATTTTCGCCAAATCAATAATCTTAATTTCAGTTTGTCCTTTTATGCTATAGCCAAGACGCCATGATCTAACAGGTACGCGCTGCAGGAGAGTTCAGTTTAAACACCGCTTGTATAGATCTGAAAGCTGTTGTGGATGGCGTCAATAGCAACAACCACTGGGCCAATCTGTGGACCAATGTTCCCCCTAATATCTGGGCCAATCTTTGGACCAATGTTCCCCTTAATATCTGGTCCAATCTGTGGACCAATGCTCCCTCTAATATCTGGGCCAATCTGTGTACAAATGTTCCCTCTAATATCTGGGCAAATCTTTGGACCAATGTTCCCCTTAATATCTGGTCCAATCTGTGGACCAATGCTCCATCTAATATCTGGGCCCATCTGTGTACAAATGTTCCCTCTATTATATGTTCCAATCTGTGGACAAATGTTCCCTCTAATATCTGGGCCAATCTGTGGACAAATGTTACCTCTAATATCTGGGCCAATCTGTGGACAAATGTTCCCCTTAATATCGGGGCCAATCTGTGGACAAATGTTCCCTCTAATATCTGGGCCAATCTGTGGACAAATGTTCCCCTTAATATCTGGGCCAATCTTTGGACCAATGTTCCCCTTAATATCTGGGCCAATCTGTGGACAAATGTCCCCCTTAATATCTGGGCCAATCTGTGGACCAATGTTCCCTCTAATATCTGGGCCAATCTGTGGACCAATGTTCCCTCTAATATCTGGGCCAATCTGTGGACCAATGTTCCCCTTAATATCTGGGCCAATCTGTGGACAAATGTTCCCCTTAATATCTGGGCCAATCTGTGGACCAATGTTCCCTCCAATGTTCTTCTTCGGTCCGAGTGGAAAGTAAAAAAAAAAAGCGTTTGTGCAAACTTGCACGACATCCATTTTTATGCAATATTTTACCAAATTTGTTGCGCGTTATTTCTTAACTACTAGATCTACATGGCGTCGGTCAGATATTGACGTGCCCACGCTGCTTAAATGGAACATTGCTGTGTCCCTGAACGACCAAGACACAATAAATTCATTTGATACATTGACAAACTTTTGTTAAGTGAGACCGTTATTCCCCAGACAATATTCGCAAATAACAAAGACTGAGACTTCTTGTGAAACACGAGACGTGGATGTTTGCTCAAAGAATGCACGAGACGAATCTCAACAATACAAGATAAATTATTCAGAAATTTCAAATAACTATTGTCAGCGTATCCCAGCACCATATTACCGGCTGATTGATGTACACAGACACAAGTCCGTGGTATTACTCATAGGCAATTTAAATTTGAAGGATACAAGAACACAATACAGGAGCAGATCGTTCGTGCCAAGGACGATAAGTGCATGGAACAGCTGTGTCTTTACATCATTGGCCTTGTTTATGTCCGAAACCCGATCAGCCACCGTGCTTACTTACATTTACAATATCTTAAATAGAATACCTATAATCTAATATGTTATTTTCAATTTTCAAAAAACGTGTTGTAAGCGCCTTGCGTATTATTTATTTAAGTCACAACTTCAAAATTCAGAGATATAGTAATTTCGAAATGAAATTTTGAAAATTTAAATGTGGACGAAAGCAGAGTCAAACTAAGAATTTCTGTACAGCTTTCACCACCTTCCCGTTCCCACCCCATCTGTGTGTTAATTTATTTGGAGATATTTTTGTTATTTCTTGGAAACCGACCAAAAATGAAAGCGAATCTCCGCTTGAAGGGAAACCCGTATTGAAATTACCGGTTCAAATAACTTAGCTATAGGGCCATTGAGATTCGTTAGTTTTTGGAACTTTGGAACTTCAAGAGGACAGAGCAGTGGCGTCGCTAGGGGGTGTGGTGGGGGCGGGATGCCCCGGGTGACACCATCAAGGGGGTGACACCAGACTGTAAAACTCTATATATTCCCGTTATTTGCCACTGGAAAACTCGGAGTAGTTCTATGAGTTAAATTATGAGGGGGTGACACCATGAGCTACCGCCCCGGTTGACACCAACCCCAGTGACGCCTCTGGGACAGAGTGATGAATAATAAAGGAACCGCTGCTACTGTTTCACACTTGGTTATTTCCACACCTCATTATACTTCTGGGTACTGACTAATACTTGATCACTTCCCACGGATTACACAGAGCCTCTTTGTGTGGGGGTGCCTAGGCATGACGGACGGACGTTGTGATCTGAAGGTTTAAGGTTAAGATTTAGAAAATACCCTCCGGGGAAATTTCCTTAGTTTCGATAATGTAAATATAAGTTTGTTAGAGTTTGAGATATTTATTCAATAATGAATCATTCATATGATTATCTGACGAAATGAATCAACAAAACACATCCGATATTCATGAAATCATAATTGAGCAACTTTTAAAAAAAAAAAAATATATTTTTTTTATTATTATTATTTTTTTAAAAGGCATGAAACGTAGAAGCATTCCGAAACAGGAGAAAGACATCCTGTTGTGAAACACGACTCACAATGAAATTTAGAGAAAATGCCATCAGCAGTTCTCTGTTTTGAAGTGAGACATTATTCCACTTTGTACAAATAACTTCGATTGTTATTTAATACGATTGGTAGACACATTAGATTAGTTGACACATTAGATTAGTTGATACAGAGATTGGTAGACACAGTAAAATGGTAGGCACAGTAGATTGGTATTTAGAGAATTGGGTCAAACTCAAGGAAAGGTAGCACCGATGTATTATATACATATGCATATATATATAATGTATATAATATATGTAAGTTCGATAAACGATGTCAGATTAGTTAACTATTAAATGTAAATGAATTTAGATGAACTCAATAAATGACATTGCTATAACTTCATTAAATAACCTTAGATGTTCTATAAACAACATGAGATGGATTCAAAAATGACATAAAATTGGTTCAAAAATGATATAAGATTTTATTTATGATTTTTCCCCAGGGTAGGGTGATAAACAAACCTGGACACTGACTTAAACTGTAAACAAAACATTTCTTTAATGCGAGAACAGAGCACATGTAACATTAGTAACAAGTTATTTTTTTAAACAATTGGATAAACAGCGGATGACGCAATGCCACACTGGTTTCGCTTGTTTCTAGACATAAAGATGTAGCCACTCTGACCCCAGGATGCTCCCCAGCTGTGGATAAAGAACAGTGGTTATTATTTGAAGGGGAATAGAGAGAACTTTTTATGTTGTGTTTTTGTTGTAAGTTTTTTAAACTTCTTGTACTATGTACTAAATAATAAGGAGTGTTTTCTATACAACTGGTTTCTACAAAATTCTGGATAACACTATCCGCGACAATATACTTCCTTGTACCGTATAACTCTATACACACACGCGATAACACACACTAGGCTTCATTCACCCCACACCAGCTAGGGCCCCCAATACTATGTAAAAATTAATAATTATTATTTCAATTTGAATTTTGAATTCCTCAAACAGACAAGCAACGGCCCTGCGTCCATATCCCTGAACGGAAGCAGGGGAATAACATTTTAAATTCACAGACATGTCCCTAGTTTTTAAAGTTGAGAATGTTTTCATCTTTTTTCTGAAAAATGACTGTCAAAGGCTAAGAGAACTGAATGTGTAAAATTAAATACATAAATTGTAAGTTATTTCATAGATTTAAAACATTAATATTTGTATTATCACGTGAAATTTTGCGTTACAGTGTCTCCGCTATATTTAAAACCAGTCATAAAGCGTTTTTCATAACCTCAACTGTCAAGAGGTTCTCAAACCATGCTGACAAGATACTTTAAAATCTCTCACCTGTTCTTGACGATCCAATAATCTTGATTTCCGCTTGTCCCATATCCCACAGCCAGGACGCCGTGATCCAACAGTTGCGTGCTGCAGGCAGGCTCGTTATACACACCGCCCTTATAGAGCTGGAAGCTGTAGTGATTGGCGTCGATAGCAACACTCACTGGGCCGACCTGTGGACCACAACAATCATGGTTACAGTCAGTGGCGTAGCTGGGGGGCGCGGAGGGGGCGGTCCGCCCCGGGCGGCACTCATTCAAAGGGCGGCATTTACGGGCATTTTTCAAAATAAACCTAGCCATTTTCGAAAACCGCCCCTTTTCTTTTGAAGGGGGAAAACTGGGAAAACCATTGGGAAACAAAAAGAATCTCAATTTTGAGTTTAAATTAATGGATTCGTGCACTTTTTATTTGATTACATATTGGTTGTTATAACTAACGCAGAACAGTTTTAAAAATTAAAATCGTTCAAAAACGAGAACTATTTGTTTGCAAAATTAAGCGGTATACATCACAGATGGCGCTTTTATAAGAAAACTGCACACAAAAAAACAACAACAACACACCACCGTTGGTCCGAATATATGTATATAGTATAAATATCGCACGACAGTTTTAGCGTGGAATTTCGACATTCGCAGAATGATGCGCTAACAAGTACCTATAAGTCATAGTGGTTCAAAAATTGTGTTTAAATTTCAAGTAGTAAATTATATTACTGTTTCAGGTTTTATAAAATTATTGAAAGTGAACTTATTTTTTTTAAAAAAAATGTTGTTTTTATTGCATTAAAGTAACACATATAGCTTTTTAATTTTTGTTTTTAAAATTAATTTTTTAATTTTTTTTTATTAATATACGGTTATTCATTAAAAATGAACGATTATTCATTTCTCCGTTAATAAACACCACAATAACATAATTCAGAAAAGACATACTTAAAAGGATCTTGGAAAATTGACATATTCAGTAACGTGTAAAACGACATCGGATGCTGGAATTTTACTCAGTTCATGGCAATCTTTTACTTTGCTATGGTGTCTCAATTTATGGAACCCGTTTTTTTAAATAATGCAAACTATGCAAACCCATTTGATGAAATAAAGATATGTGATAATACAGAACGCTGTTACAGAGAGTTGGAAATATCGACTAGATAACAAGTTAAAAGGAGAAAAATATGAGTAAGGAAAATTCAGTAGACGTGGTTCTATCTTTAGAGCAAGAAGTACAACGAGAAATTTTTTTATCCATAGATGTAATTATAAAAGAAAATAAAAGAACGATGTGAATAATGTGATGAGTTACATGTGCTTGTAAGAAAATATTCGTGTATAATACTATACCATCTAGGATTCTAAATAAAGAATTTGAAAATCAATTAAATTTCTTTATTTACATTGATAAAAAAATGTTCGAGGTGAAAGAGAAAGGATTAGGTTTTTATGGCAGTACACATGGCCGTCTTAGCTATTGCGGGCCACTATACAGCTCAGTATGCGAAACTGATTGTGTGGGCCCCAGTTCGGGTAGGGATAAGGTATTAATAAGGATAATAAGTGAAAATTAAGATAGGGTGGGACGTGGTGGTCGAGAGGTAGCGCTATTGCGGGCCACTATACAGCTCAGTATGCGAAACTGATTGTGTGGGCCCCAGTTCGGGTAGGGATAAGGTATTAATAAGGATAATAAGTGAAAATTAAGATAGGGTGGGACGTGGTGGACGAGAGGTAGCGCTCTCGACTGTCATACTGATGATCACGAGTTCGAATCCACACGAAGGTGAGGATTTGTTCTCGGGGCCTGAGGAGTCCCCGAGTCACCCAGCTCTGAATGGGTACCTAACTAGACAATAGTTAGGCGGCTGGAGTAATGCGTGGAACCCCTATAGCCGTGGCCTGTGACCGCTGCATCACTTGCCAACAGATCATCTCTCATGGTCTGTGGACGCAATTATCTTCTGCATAGAAGGAGCGTCTATATATCTAAGATAAAGATAAAGATATGAAAGCGCTGGGACCACTGCGACCGCATAGGTTACAGGGGCCTAAGACGAGCCCTGGCTGCACCTACACTACAAGAAGAGGCATTATGTTTAAAAAAAAGAGGCGAAATACCCCCTTGATCTATTAAAATATATTTAACAGTAAATATTGGAAAATTCTCTATCCAACATTACAATTTTGCTAAGAATTTTTTTCAACAATTGCTGTAAGTGTATCTAGTTGTCAAAGGAGCTTCTCCAAATTGAAGTTGAAAAAAAAAATATTTTCGCTCCACAATAAGTGCTTTAAGACTACAAAATCTTGCAATATTGTCTTTAGAACATGATATTACAAATAATATAAATTTTGTTAACATAATAAACGATTTTTCGACTATGAAAGTTAGGTGAGTAAATAAATTTATAAATAATAAAAAAATATTTTTACATACTGATGTATACAATTTCTCTTTTTTTTACCACGTTTTTCTTAGTTTGCTTTCTTGTCTGGATGTTTGTCTTTCCGGGGCAAAAATTGAATTCCTTTTTTGAACCACTTCTGATCATCCAATTTTGATGAAATTTTGCATGCATACTTGATTCACATGACAATTTAATATTTCATTAATTATAGTACTCAATTCTACTTAATTATAGTAGAATTAAATTCTATTTTTCCTTATATGGAATAACTAATCAAATGTCATTTGAACCACTTCTGATCATCCAATTTTGATGAAATTTTGCATGCATACTTGATTCACATGACAATTTAATATTTCATTAATTATAGTACTCAATTCTACTTAATTATAGTAGAATTAAATTCTATTTTTCCTTATATGGAATAACTAATCAAATGTCATTTGAACCGGGGCAAAAATTGAATTCCTTTTTTGAACCACTTCTGATCATCCAATTTTGATGAAATTTTGCATGCATACTTGATTCACATGACAATTTAATATTTCATTAATTATAGTACTCAATTCTACTTAATTATAGTAGAATTAAATTCTATTTTTCCTTATATGGAATAACTAATCAAATGTCA